>JAJLRB010001306.1:0-83675 GCA_020976825.1 Odocoileus hemionus | reverse complement strand
CTTTCCACAAGCCCCTCAAGAGGAGGCTTCTCTCAGCAATAGGTATGAGGGAGGGACCCTGAGATTGCTGCCTCAATGGGCATATACACCGAGAAGCCCTGACTCGAAAGGAGGCCGGCTTTCCTTGCAGTGGCTTGAATACAGTCTAGTCTTTCATCTCACAAGGTGAAGAAGGGATGTCTGCACCACCTGTGGAGTCCCTAGAGAAAGCCCTAGGTCCCCGACTCCTTTCGACGGAATGCCTCCTCTGACACTCTGAGAGGCACGCAGAGCTCACTGCTTCAAAATTTGACGGAGCCTGACTCCTCTTGAACATTGACAGGAATCCCAGTATCCCTGTGGCTACTGGAAAGGGACCCTGGGTCCCTGGGTCTCCCGACTCACCTCGAGAAGCGTTCCTTTTGCCCTGCCAAGCCTCGAAGAGACTCCTGAGGTGTCCCTCGTAACTCGACAGGAGTCCTGACTTCGTTGAACAACACGAGGGTTGAAGGGCCATCCCCGCCGTAAGTCGAGAATGTACCCCAGGTCCCCGCCGCAACTCGAGAAAAAACCATGAGACTTCCCCCTCCAAGCGAGATGAGGCCCGATTCCCCTGCACTGCATGCAGAGCAATTCCGTGAGCCCCCTGAAACATGTCAGGAGCCCCCCTCGACTTGCTTGATGGATGTCGAGACAGTCCGCAAAAAAAAAAACTGTCACAAGTAGAGAGGGACCCTGAGGTCACACCAGCATCGCGAAGGAGCTCCATGGGCCCCAAATCAACTCGAGATGAGGCCCGCTTCCCCTGCATTGACTCCAGAGCCATCCCCCGTTCCCCATCAAACACGACCTGAGGCTTGACTCCCTTTAGGCAACTCCAGAGGTTCCCCGAGAACAACGGGCCAAGTCTAGAGGAGTACCAAGTTCAGCAGAGCAACTCGAGGACTGCTCCGTGTACCCCAAATTGCCTCGAGATGAGAGCTGATTCCCTGGCTTAGACTCAAGACGTAGGCCACCTTTCCACAAGCCCCTCAAGAGGAGGCTTCTCTCAGCAATAGGTATGAGGGAGGGACCCTGAGATTGCTGCTTCAATGGGCATATACACCGAGAAGCCCTGACTCGAAAGGAGGGAGGCCGGGTTTCCTTGCAGTGGCTTGAATACAGTCTAGTCTTTCATCTCACAAGCTGAAGGGATGTCTGCACCACCTGTGGAGTCCCCTAGAGAAAGCCCTAGGTCCCCGACTCCTTTCGACGGAATGCCTCACATGCCTCTGACACCTCGAGAGGCACGCAGAGCTCACTGCTTCAAAATTTGACGGAGCCTGACTCCTCTTGAACATTGACAGGAATCCCAGTATCCCTGTGGCTACTGGAAAGGGACCCTGGGTCTCCCGACTCACCTCGAGAAGCGTCCCTTTTGCCCTGCCAAGCCTCGAAGAGACTCCTGAGGTGTCCCTCGTAACTCGACAGGAGTCCTGACTTCGTTGAACAAACACGAGGGTTGAAGGGCCATCCCCGCCGTAAGTCGAGAATGTACCCCAGGTCCCCGCCGCAACTCGAGAAAAACCATGAGACTTCCCCCTCCAAGCGAGATGAGGCCCGATTCCCCTGCACTGCATGCAGAGCAATTCCGTGAGCCCCCTGAAACATGTCAGGAGCCTCGACTTGCTTGATGGATGTCGAGACAGTCCGCAAAAACACTGTCACAAAACACTGTCAGAGAGAGGGACTCACACCAGCATCGCGAAGGAGCTCCATGGGCCCCAAATCAACTCGAGATGAGGCCCTTTCCCCTGCATTGACTCCAGAGCCATCCCCCGTTCCCCATCAAACACGACCTGAGGCTTGACTCCCTTTAGGCAACTCCAGAGGTTCCCCGAGAACAACGGGCCAAGTCCAAGAGAGGAGTACCAGTTCAGCAGAGCAACTCGAGGACTGCTCCGTGTACCCCAAATTGCCTCGAGATGAGAGCTGATTCCCTGGCTTAGCTGATTCCCTGACTTAGGCCAAGACTTTCCACAAGCCCCTCAAGAGGAGGCTTCTCTCAGCAATAGGTATGAGGGAGGGACCCTGAGATTGCTGCCTCAATGGGCATATACACCGAGAAGCCCTGACTCGAAAGGAGGCCGGCTTTCCTTGCAGTGGCTTGAATACAGTCTAGTCTTTCATCTCACAAGGTGAAGGGATGTGCACACCCTGTGGAGTCCCTAGAGAAAGCCCTAGGTCCCCGACTCCTTTCGACGACGGAATGCCTCACATGCCTCTGACACCTCGAGAGGCACGCAGAGCTCACTGCTTCAAAATTTGCCGAGCCTGACTCATTGACAGGAAATCCCAGTATCCCTGTGGCTACTGGAAAGGGACCCTGGGTCTCCCGACTCACCTCGAGAAGCGTCCCTTTTGCCCTGCCAAGCCTCGAAGAGACTCCTGAGGTGTCCCTCGTAACTCGACAGGAGTCCTGACTTCGTTGAACAAACACGAGGGTTGAAGGGCCATCCCCGCCGTAAGTCGAGAATGTACCCCAGGTCCCCGCCGCAACTCGAGAAAAAAAAACCATGAGACTTCCCCCCCAAGCGAGATGAGGCCCGATTCCCCTGCACTGCATGCAGAGCAATTCCCGTGAGCCCCCTGAAACATGTCAGGAGCCCCCGACTTGCTTGATGGATGTCGAGACAGTCCGCAAAAACACTGTCACAAAAACACTGTAGAGAGGGAGAGAGGGACCCTGAGGTCACACCAGCATCGCGAAGGAGCTCCATGGGCCCCAAATCAACTCGAGATGAGGCCCGCTTCCCCTGCATTGACTCCAGAGCCATCCCCCGTTCCCCATCAAACACGACCTGAGGCTTGACTCCCTTTAGGCAACTCCAGAGGTTCCCCGAGAACAACGGGCCAAGTCTAGAGGAGTACCAAGTTCAGCAGAGCAACTCGAGGACTGCTCCGTGTACCCCAAATTGCCTCGAGATGAGAGCTGATTCCCTGGCTTAGACTCAAGACGTAGGCCACCTTTCCACAAGCCCCTCAAGAGGAGGCTTCTCTCAGCAATAGGTATGAGGGAGGGACCCTGAGATTGCTGCCTCAATGGGCATATACACCGAGAAGCCCTGACTCGAAAGGAGGCCGGCTTTCCTTGCAGTGGCTTGAATACAGTCTAGTCTTTCATCTCACAAGTCTGAAGGGATGTCTGCACCACCTGTGGAGTCCCCCTAGAGAAAGCCCTAGGTCCCCGACTCCTTTCGACGGAATGCCTCACATGCCTCTGACACCTCGAGAGGCACGCAGAGCTCACTGCTTCAAAATTTGACGGAGCCTGACTCCTCTTGAACATTGACAGGAATCCCAGTATCCCTGTGGCTACTGGAAAGGGACCCTGGGTCTCCCGACTCACCTCGAGAAGCGTTCCTTTTGCCCTGCCAAGCCTCGAAGAGACTCCTGAGGTGTCCCTCGTAACTCGACAGGAGTCCTGACTTCGTTGAACAAACACGAGGGTTTGAAGGGCCATCCCCGCCGTAAGTCGAGAATGTACCCCAGGTCCCCGCCGCAACTCGAGAAAAACCATGAGACTTCCCCCTCCAAGCGAGATGAGGCCCGATTCCCCTGCACTGCATGCAGAGCAATTCCGTGAGCCCCCTGAAACATGTCAGGAGCCTCGACTTGCTTGATGGATGTCGAGACAGTCCGCAAAAAAAACTGTCACAAGTAGAGAGGGACCCTGAGGTCACACCAGCATCGCGAAGGAGGTCCATGGAAGGAGCTCCATGGGCCCTCAACTCGAGATGAGGCCCGCTTCCCCTGCATTGACTCCAGAGCCATCCCCCGTTCCCCATCAAACACGACCTGAGGCTTGACTCCCTTTAGGCAACTCCAGAGGTTCCCCGAGAACAACGGGCCAAGTCTAGAGGAGTACCAAGTTCAGCAGAGCAACTCGAGGACTGCTCCGTGTACCCCAAATTGCCTCGAGATGAGAGCTGATTCCCTGGCTTAGACTCAAGACGTAGGCCACCTTTCCACAAGCCCCTCAAGAGGAGGCTTCTCTCAGCAATAGGTATGAGGGAGGGACCCTGAGATTGCTGCCTCAATGGGCATATACACCGAGAAGCCCTGACTCGAAAGGAGGCCGGCTTTTCCTTGCAGTGGCTTGAATACAGTCTAGTCTTTCATCTCACAAGCTGAAGGGATGTCTGCACCTGTGGAGGAGTCCTAGAGAAAGCCCTAGGTCCCCGACTCCTTTCGACGGAATGCCTCACATGCCTCTGACACCTCGAGAGGCACGCAGAGCTCACTGCTTCAAAATTTGACGGAGCCTGACTCCTCTTGAACATTGACAGGAATCCCAGTATCCCTGTGGCTACTGGAAAGGGACCCTGGGTCTCCCGACTCACCTCGAGAAGCGTTCCTTTTGCCCTGCCAAGCCTCGAAGAGACTCCTGAGGTGTCCCTCGTAACTCGACAGGAGTCCTGACTTCGTTGAACCAACACGAGGGTTGAAGGGCCATCCCCGCCGTAAGTCGAGAATGTACCCCAGGTCCCCGCCGCAACTCGAGAAAAACCATGAGACTTCCCCCCCAAGCGAGATGAGGCCCGATTCCCCTGCACTGCATGCAGAGCAATTCCGTGAGCCCCCTGAAACATGTCAGGAGCCTCGACTTGCTTGATGGATGTCGAGACAGTCCGCAAAAACACTGTCACAAGTAGAGAGGGACCCTGAGGTCACACCAGCATCACACAAGTAGGAGCTCCATGGGCCCCAAAAGGAACTCCATGGGAGGCAACCGAGATGAGGCCCGCTTCCCTGCATTGACTCCAGAGCCATCCCCCGTTCCCCATCAAACACGACCTGAGGCTTGACTCCCTTTAGGCAACTCCAGAGGTTCCCCGAGAACAACGGGCCAAGTCTAGAGGAGTACCAAGTTCAGCAGAGCAGACTCGAGGACTGCTCCGTGTACCCCAAATTGCCTCGAGATGAGAGCTGATTCCCTGGCTTAGACTCAAGACGTAGGCCACCTTTCCACAAGCCCCTCAAGAGGAGGCTTCTCTCAGCAATAGGTATGAGGGAGGGACCCTGAGATTGCTGCCTCAATGGGCATATACACCGAGAAGCCCTGACTCGAAAGGAGGCCGGCTTTCCTTGCAGTGGCTTGAATACAGTCTAGTCTTTCATCTCACAAGCTGAAGGGATGTCTGCACCACCTGTGGAGTCCCTAGAGAAAGCCCTAGGTCCCCGACTCCTTTCGACCCGAATCCTCACATGCGGAATGCTCACATGCCTCTGACACCTCGACGCAGAGCTCACAGCTTCACTGCTTCAAAATTTGACGGAGCCTGACTCCTCTTGAACATTGACAGGAATCCCAGTATCCCTGTGGCTACTGGAAAGGGACCCTGGGTCTCCCGACTCACCTCGAGAAGCGTTCCCTTTTGCCCTGCCAAGCCTCGAAGAGACTCCTGAGGTGTCCCTCGTAACTCGACAGGAGTCCTGACTTCGTTGAACAAACACGAGGGTTGAAGGGCCATCCCCGCCGTAAGTCGAGAATGTACCCCAGGTCCCCGCCGCAACTCGAGAAAAAAAACCATGAGACTTCCCCCTCCAAGCGAGATGAGGCCCGATTCCCCTGCACTGCATGCAGAGCAATTCCGTGAGCCCCCTGAAACATGTCAGGAGCCTCGACTTGCTTGATGGATGTCGAGACAGTCCGCAAAAACACTGTCACAAGTAGAGAGGGACCCTGAGGTCACACCAGCATCGCGAAGGAGCTCCATGGGCCCCAAATCAACTCGAAGATGAGGCCCGCCAAATCAACTCGAGATGAGGCCCGCTTCCCCTGCATTGACTCCAGAGCCATCCCCCGTTCCCCATCAAACACGACCTGAGGCTTGACTCCCTTTAGGCAACTCCAGAGGTTCCCCGAGAACAACGGGCCAAGTCTAGAGGAGTTCAAGTTCAGAGAGCTCGAGGACTGCTCCGTGTACCCCAAATTGCCTCGAGATGAGAGCTGATTCCCTGGCTTAGACTCAAGACGTAGGCCACCTTTCCACAAGCCCCTCAAGAGGAGGCTTCTCTCAGCAATAGGTATGAGGGAGGGACCCTGAGATTGCTGCCTCAATGGGCATATACACCGAGAAGCCCTGACTCGAAAGGAGGCCGGGTTTCCTTGCAGTGGCTTGAATACAGTCTAGTCTTTCATCTCACAAGGTGAAGGGATGTCTGCACCACTTGTGGAGTCCCTAGAGAAAGCCCTAGGTCCCCTAGACTCCTAGGTCCCGACGGAATGCCTCACATGCCTCTGACACCTCGAGAGGCACGCAGAGCTCAGCTGCACTTCAAAAAATTTGACGGAGCCTGGAGCCTGACTCTCTTGAACATTGACAGGAATCCCAGTATCCCTGTGGCTACTGGAAAGGGACCCTGGGTCTCCCGACTCACCTCGAGAAGCGTTCCTTTTGCCCTGCCAAGCCTCGAAGAGACTCCTGAGGTGTCCCTCGTAACTCGACAGGAGTCCTGACTTCGTTGAACCAACACGAGGGTTGAAGGGCCATCCCCGCCGTAAGTCGAGAATGTACCCCAGGTCCCCGCCGCAACTCGAGAAAAACCATGAGACTTCCCCCTCCAAGCGAGATGAGGCCCGATTCCCCTGCACTGCATGCAGAGCAATTCCGTGAGCCCCCTGAAACATGTCAGGAGCCTCGACTTGCTTGATGGATGTCGAGACAGTCCGCAAAAAAAACACTGTCACAAGTAGAGAGGGACCCTGAGGTCACACCAGCATCGCGAAGGAGCTCCATGGGCCCCAAATCAACTCGAGATGAGGCCCGCTTCCCCTGCATTGACTCCAGAGCCATCCCCCGTTCCCGTTCCCCATCAAACACGACCTGAGGCTTGACTCCCTTTAGGCAACTCCAGAGGTTCCCCGAGAACAACGGGCCAAGTCTAGAGGAGTACCAAGTTCAGCAGAGCAACTCGAGGACTGCTCCGTGTACCCCAAATTGCCTCGAGATGAGAGCTGATTCCCTGGCTTAGACTCAAGACGTAGGCCACCTTTCCACAAGCCCCTCAAGAGGAGGCTTCTCTCAGCAATAGGTATGAGGGAGGGACCCTGAGATTGCTGCCTCAATGGGCATATACACCGAGAAGCCCTGACTCGAAAGGAGGCCGGGTTTCCTTGCAGTGGCTTGAATACAGTCTAGTCTTTCATCTCACAAGGTGAAGGGATGTCTGCACCACCTGTGGAGTCCATAGAGAAAGCCCTAGGTCCCCGACTCCTTTCGACCCGGAATGCCTCACATGCCTCTGACACCTCGAGAGGACACACATGCAGAGCACCTCGAGACTGCTTCAAAACTTTTCAAAAGCCTGACTGACTCTCTTGAACATTGACAGGAATCCCAGTATCCCTGTGGCTACTGGAAAGGGACCCTGGGTCTCCCGACTCACCTCGAGAAGCGTTCCTTTTGCCCTGCCAAGCCTCGAAGAGACTCCTGAGGTGTCCCTCGTAACTCGACAGGAGTCCTGACTTCGTTGAACCAACACGAGGGTTGAAGGGCCATCCCCGCCGTAAGTCGAGAATGTACCCCAGGTCCCCGCCGCAACTCGAGAAAAAAAACCATGAGACTTCCCCCTCCAAGCGAGATGAGGCCCGATTCCCCTGCACTGCATGCAGAGCAATTCCGTGAGCCCCCTGAAACATGTCAGGAGCCTCGACTTGCTTGATGGATGTCGAGACAGTCCGCAAAAACACTGTCACAAGTAGAGAGGGACCCTGAGGTCACACCAGCATCGCGAAGGAGCTCCATGGGCCCCAAATCAACTCGAGATGAGGGCCCGCTTCCCCTGCATTGACTCCAGAGGCCCGCTTCCCCTGCATTGACTCCAGTTCCCCCCAAACACGACCTGACCTGAGGCTTGACTCCCTTTAGGCAACTCCAGAGGTTCCCCGAGAACAACGGGCCAAGTCTAGAGGAGTACCAAGTTCAGCAGAGCAACTCGAGGACTGCTCCGTGTACCCCAAATTGCCTCGAGATGAGAGCTGATTCCCTGGCTTAGACTCAAGACGTAGGCCACCTTTCCACAAGCCCCTCAAGAGGAGGCTTCTCTCAGCAATAGGTATGAGGGAGGGACCGGGAGATTGCTGCCTCAATGGGCATATACACCGAGAAGCCCTGACTCGAAAGGAGGCCGGCTTTCCTTGCAGTGGCTTGAATACAGTCTAGTCTTTCATCTCACAAGCTGAAGGGATGTCTGCACCACCTGTGGAGTCCCTAGAGAAAGCCCTAGGTCCCCGACTCCTTTCGACGGAATGCCTCACATGCCTCTGACACCTCGAGAGGCACGCAGAGCTCACTGCTTCAAAATTTGACGGAGCCTGACTCCTCTTGACGGAGCCTTGACAGGAATCCCAGTATCCCTGTCTACTGGAAAGGGACCCTGGGTCTCCCGACTCACCTCGAGAAGCGTCCCTTTTGCCCTGCCAAGCCTCGAAGAGACTCCTGAGGTGTCCCTCGTAACTCGACAGGAGTCCTGACTTCGTTGAACAAACACGAGGGTTGAAGGGCCATCCCCGCCGTAAGTCGAGAATGTACCCCAGGTCCCCGCCGCAACTCGAGAAAAACCATGAGACTTCCCCCTCCAAGCGAGATGAGGCCCGATTCCCCTGCACTGCATGCAGAGCAATTCCGTGAGCCCCCTGAAACATGTCAGGAGCCTCGACTTGCTTGATGGATGTCGAGACAGTCCGCAAAAAACACTGTCACAAGTAGAGAGGGACCCTGAGGTCACACCAGCATCGCACAAGGAGCTCCCATGGGCCCCAAATCAACTCGAGATGAGGCCCGCTTCCCCTGCATTGACTCCAGAGCCATCCCCCAGAGCCCCCCCCGTCAAACACGACCCCCGGCTTGACTCCCTTTAGGCAACTTTAGGCAACTCCAGAGGTTCCCCGAGAACAACGGGCCAAGTCTAGAGGAGTACCAAGTTCAGCAGAGCAACTCGAGGACTGCTCCGTGTACCCCAAATTGCCTCGAGATGAGAGCTGATTCCCTGGCTTAGACTCAAGACGTAGGCCACCTTTCCACAAGCCCCTCAAGAGGAGGCTTCTCTCAGCAATAGGTATGAGGGAGGGACCCTGAGATTGCTGCCTCAATGGGCATATACACCGAGAAGCCCTGACTCGAAAGGAGGCCGGGTTTCCTGCAGTGGCTTGAATACAGTCTAGTCTTTCATCTCACAAGCTGAAGGGATGTCTGCACCACCTGTGGAGTCCCTAGAGAAAGCCCTAGGTCCCCGACTCCTTTCGACGGAATGCCTCACATGCCTCTGACACCTCGAGAGGCACGCAGAGCTCACTGCTTCAAAATTTGACGGAGCCTGAGCTCCTGACTCCTGAACTTCTTGACAGGAGCCTGACCCAGTATCCCAGGAATCCCAGTGGCTACTGGAAAGGGACCCTGGGTTTCCCGACTCACCTCGAGAAGCGTTCCTTTTGCCCTGCCAAGCCTCGAAGAGACTCCTGAGGTGTCCCTCGTAACTCGACAGGAGTCCTGACTTCGTTGAACCAACACGAGGGTTGAAGGGCCATCCCCGCCGTAAGTCGAGAATGTACCCCAGGTCCCCGCCGCAACTCGAGAAAAACCATGAGACTTCCCCCTCCAAGCGAGATGAGGCCCGATTCCCCTGCACTGCATGCAGAGCAATTCCGTGAGCCCCCTGAAACATGTCAGGAGCCTCGACTTGCTTGATGGATGTCGAGACAGTCCGCAAAAAAAAACACTGTCACAAGTAGAGAGGGACCCTGAGGTCACACCAGCATCGCGAAGGAGCTCCATGGGCCCCAAATCAACTCGAGATGAGGCCCGCTTCCCCTGCATTGACTCCAGAGCCCCCCCCCCAAATTCCCCCCAAACACGACCCAGAGGCCCCCGACTCCCATTTACCTGAGGCTTGACTCCAACTCCAGAGGTTCCCCGAGAACAACAACGGGCCAAGTCTAGAGGAGTACCAAGTTCAGCAGAGCAACTCGAGGACTGCTCCGTGTACCCCAAATTGCCTCGAGATGAGAGCTGATTCCCTGGCTTAGACTCAAGACGTAGGCCACCTTTCCACAAGCCCCTCAAGAGGAGGCTTCTCTCAGCAATAGGTATGAGGGAGGGACCCTGAGATTGCTGCCTCAATGGGCATATACACCGAGAAGCCCTGACTCGAAAGGAGGCCGGCTTTCCTTGCAGTGGCTTGAATACAGTCTAGTCTTTCATCTCACAAGGTGAAGGGATGTCTGCACCACACTGTGGAGTCCCTAGAGAAGCCCCCTAGGTCCCCGACTCCTTTCGACGGAATGCCTCACATGCCTCTGACACCTCGAGAGGCACGCAGAGCTCACTGCTTCAAAATTTGACGGAGCCTGACTCCTCTTGAACATTGACAGGAATCCCAGTATCCCTGACTCCTCTTGAACATGACAGGAATCCCAGTATCCTGGGTGGCTACTGGAAAGGGACCCTGGGTCTCCCGACTCACCTCTCGAGAAGCGTTCCTTTTGCCCTGCCAAGCCTCGAAGAGACTCCTGAGGTGTCTCGTAACTCGAACTCGACTCGACTTCGTTGAACAAACACGAGGGTTGAAGGGCCATCCCCGCCGTAAGTCGAGAATGTACCCCAGGTCCCCGCCGCCGCCTCGAGAAAAACCATGAGACTTCCCCCTCCAAGCGAGATGAGGCCCGATTCCCCTGCACTGCATGCAGAGCAATTCCGTGAGCCCCCTGAAACATGTCAGGAGCCTCGACTTGCTTGATGGATGTCGAGACAGTCCGCAAAAACACTGAACATGTCACAAGTAGAGAGGGACCCTGAGGTCACACCAGCATCGCGAAGGAGCTCCATGGGCCCCAAATCAACTCGAGATGAGGCCCGCTTCCATGGGATTGACTCCAGAGCCATCCCCCCCCGCTTCCCCTTGACAGAACACCCGACCTGAGGCCTGAGGCTTGACTCCCTTTAGGCAACTCCAGAGGTTCCCCTCCAGAACAACGGGCCAAGTCTAGAGGAGTACCAAGTTCAGCAGAGCAACTCGAGGACTGCTCCGTGTACCCCAAATTGCCTCGAGATGAGAGCTGATTCCCTGGCTTAGACTCAAGACGTAGGCCACCTTTCCACAAGCCCCTCAAGAGGAGGCTTCTCTCAGCAATAGGTATGAGGGAGGGACCCTGAGATTGCTGCCTCAATGGGCATATACACCGAGAAGCCCTGACTCGAAAGGAGGCCGGCTTTCCTTGCAGTGGCTTGAATGCAGTCTAGTCTTTCATCTCACAAGCTGAAGGGATGTCTGCACCACCTGTGGAGTCCCTAGAGAAAGCCCTAGGTCCCCGACTCCTTTCGACGGAATGCCTCACATGCCTCTGACACCTCGAGAGGCACGCAGAGCTCACTGCTTCAAAATTTGACGGAGCCTGACTCCTCTTGAACATTGACAGGAATCCCAGTATCCCTGTGGCTACTGGAAAGGGACCCTGGGTCTCCCGACTCACCTCGAGAAGCGTCGAGAAGCGTTTTTTGCCCTGCCAAGCCTCGAAGAGACTCCTGAGGTGTCCCTCGTAACTCGACAGGAGTCCTGACTTCGTTGAACAAACACGAGGGTTGAAGGGCCATCCCCGCCGTAAGTCGAGAATGTACCCCAGGTCCCCGCCGCAACTCGAGAAAAAAAACCATGAGACTTCCCCCTCCAAGCGAGATGAGGCCCGATTCCCCTGCACTGCATGCAGAGCAATTCCGTGAGCCCCCTGAACATGTCAGGAGCCTCGACTTGCTTGATGATGTCGAGACAGTCCGCAAAAACACTGTCACAAGTAGAGAGGGACCCTGAGGTCACACCAGCATCGCGAAGGAGCTCCATGGGCCCCAAATCAACTCGAGATGAGGCCCGCTTCCCCTGCATTGACTCCAGAGCCCCCAATCCCTCGAGAGCCCCCGCAAACACGACCTGAGGCTTGACTCCCTTTTAGGCAACTCCAGAGGTTCCCCCCTTTAACAACGGGCCCAAGTCTAGAGGAGTACCAAGGGCCAAGTCTAGAGGAGTACCAAGTTCAGCAGAGCAACTCGAGGACTGCTCCGTGTACCCCAAATTGCCTCGAGATGAGAGCTGATTCCCTGGCTTAGACTCAAGACGTAGGCCACCTTTCCACAAGCCCCTCAAGAGGAGGCTTCTCTCAGCAATAGGTATGAGGGAGGGACCCTGAGATTGCTGCCTCAATGGGCATATACACCGAGAAGCCCTGACTCGAAAGGAGGCCGGGTTCCTTGCAGTGGCTTGAATACAGTCTAGTCTTTCATTCACAAGCTGAAGGGATGTCTGCACCACCTGTGGAGTCCCTAGAGAAAGCCCTAGGTCCCCGACTCCTTTCGACGGAATGCCTCACATGCCTCTGACACCTCGAGAGGCACGCAGAGCTCACTGCTTCAAAATTTGACGGAGCCTGACTCCTCTTGAACATTGACAGGAATCCCAGTATCCCTGTGGCTACTGGAAAGGGACCCTGGGTCTCCCGACTCACCTCGAGAAGCGGGTCCTTTTGCTCCCGACTCACCTCGAGAAGCGTTCCTTTTGCCCTGCCAAGCCTCGAAGAGACTCCTGAGGTGTCCCTCGTAACTCGACAGGAGTCCTGACTTCGTTGAACAACACGAGGGTTGAAGGGCCATCCCCGCCGTAAGTCGAGAATGTACCCCAGGTCCCCGCCGCAACTCGAGAAAAACCATGAGACTTCCCCCTCCAAGCGAGATGAGGCCCGATTCCCCTGCACTGCATGCAGAGCAATTCCGTGAGCCCCCTGAAACATGTCAGGAGCCTCGACTTGCTTGATGGATGTCGAGACAGTCCGCAAAAACACTGTCACAAGTAGAGAGGGACCCTGAGGTCACACCAGCATCGCGAAGGAGCTCCATGGGCCCCAAATCAACTCGAGATGAGGCCCGCTTCCCCTGCATTGACTCCAGAGCCATCCCCCGTTCCCCATCCCCCGTTCCCCCTGAGGCTTGACTCCCTTTAGGCAACTCCAGAGGTTCCCCCAGAACAACGGGCCAAGTCTAGAGGAGTAACAAGTTCCAAGCAGAGCAACCAAGTCAGCAGAGCAACTCGAGGACTGCTCCGTGTACCCCAAATTGCCTCGAGATGAGAGCTGATTCCCTGGCTTAGACTCAAGAGTAGGCACCTTTCCACAAGCCCCTCAAGAGGAGGCTTCTCTCAGCAATAGGTATGAGGGAGGGACCCTGAGATTGCTGCCTCAATGGGCATATACACCGAGAAGCCCTGACTCGAAAGGAGGCCGGCTTTCCTTGCAGTGGCTTGAATACAGTCTAGTCTTTCATCTCACAAGCTGAAGGGATGTCTGCACCACCTGTGGAGTCCCTAGAGAAAGCCCTAGGTCCCCGACTCCTTTCGACGGAATGCCTCACATGCCTCTGACACCTCGAGAGGCACGCAGAGCTCACTGCTTCAAAATTTGACGGAGCCTGACTCCTCTTGAACATTGACAGGAATCCCAGTATCCCTGTGGCTACTGGAAAGGGACCCTGGGTCTCCCGACTCACCTCGAGAAGCGTTCCTTTTGCCCCCTGGGTCTCCCGCCTCGAAGAGACTTTTGCCCTGAAGCCTCGAAGAAGAGACTCCTGAGGTGTCCCTCGTAACTCGACAGGAGTCCTCCTTCGACTTCGTTGAACAAACACGAGGGTTGAAGGGCCATCCCCGCCGTAAGTCGAGAATGTACCCCAGGTCCCCGCCGCAACTCGAGAAAAACCATGAGACTTCCCCCTCCAAGCGAGATGAGGCCCGATTCCCCTGCACTGCATGCAGAGCAATTCCGTGAGCCCCCTGAAACATGTCAGGAGCCTCGACTTGCTTGATGGATGTCGAGACAGTCCGCAAAAACACTGTCACAAGTAGAGAGGGACCCTGAGGTCACACCAGCATCGCGAAGGAGCTCCATGGGCCCCAAATCAACTCGAGATGAGGCCCGCTTCCCCTGCATTGACTCCAGAGCCATCCCCCGTTCCCCATCCCCAAACACCCCTGAGGCTTGACTCCCTTTAGGCAACTCCAGAGGTTCCCCGAGAACAACGGGCCAAGTCTAGAGGAGTACCAAGTTCAGCAGAGCAACTCGAGGACTGCTCAGCAGTGACTGCTCCGTGTACCCCAATTGCCTCGAGAGATGAGAGCTGATTCCCTGGCTTAGACTCAAGACGTAGGCCACCTTTCCACAAGCCCCTCAAGAGGAGGCTTCTCTCAGCAATAGGTATGAGGGAGGGACCCTGAGATTGCTGCCTCAATGGGCATATACACCGAGAAGCCCTGACTCGAAAGGAGGCCGGCTTTCCTTGCAGTGGCTTGAATACAGTCTAGTCTTTCATCTCACAAGGTGAAGGGATGTCTGCACCACCTGTGGAGTCCCTAGAGAAAGCCCTAGGTCCCCGACTCCTTTCGACGGAATGCCTCACATGCCTCTGACACCTCGAGAGGCACGCAGAGCTCACTGCTTCAAAATTTGACGGAGCCTGACTCCTCTTGAACATTGACAGGAATCCCAGTATCCCTGTGGCTACTGGAAAGGGACCCCTGGGTCTCCCGACTCACCTCGAGAAGCGTCCCTTTTGCCCTGCCAAGCCTCGAAGAGACTCCTGAGGTGTCCCTCGTACCTCGACAGGAGTCCTGACTTCGTTGAACAAACACGAGGGTTGAAGGGCCATCCCCGCCGTAAGTCGAGAATGTACCCCAGGTCCCCGCCGCAACTCGAGAAAAACCATGAGACTTCCCCCTCCAAGCGAGATGAGGCCCGATTCCCCTGCACTGCATGCAGAGCAATTCCGTGAGCCCCCTGAAACATGTCAGGAGCCTCGACTTGCTTGATGGATGTCGAGACAGTCCGCAAAAACACTGTCACAAGTAGAGAGGGACCCTGAGGTCACACCAGCATCGCGAAGGAGCTCCATGGGCCCCAAATCAACTCGAGATGAGAGCCCGCTTCCCCTGCATTGACATTCCAGAGCCATCCCCCCTTCCCCCCCTCAAACACGACCTGAGGCTTGACTCCCTTTAGGCAACTCCAGAGGTTCCCCGAGAACAACGGGCCAAGTCTAGAGGAGTACCAAGTTCAGCAGAGCAACTCGAGGAGTGCTCCAAGTCAGCAGAGCAACTCGAGGACTGCTCCGTGTACCCCAAATGAGCCTGATGAGAGCTGATTCCCTGGCTTAGACTCAAGACGTAGGCCACCTTTCCACAAGCCCCTCAAGAGGAGGCTTCTCTCAGCAATAGGTATGAGGGAGGGACCCTGAGATTGCTGCCTCAATGGGCATATACACCGAGAAGCCCTGACTCGAAAGGAGGCCGGCTTTCCTTGCAGTGGCTTGAATACAGTCTAGTCTTTCATCTCACAAGCTGAAGGGATGTCTGCACCACCTGTGGAGTCCCTAGAGAAAGCCCTAGGTCCCCGACTCCTTTCGACGGAATGCCTCACATGCCTCTGACACCTCGAGAGGCACGCAGAGCTCACTGCTTCAAAATTTGACGGAGCCTGACTCCTCTTGAACATTGACAGGAATCCCAGTATCCCTGTGGCTACTGGAAAGGGACCTGGGTCTCTCCCGACTCACCTCGAGAAGCGTCCCTTTTGCCCTGCCAAGCCTCGAAGAGACTCCTGAGGTGTCCCTCGTAACTCGACAGAGGTCCTGACTCGTTGTCCTGAACAAACAACACGAGGGTTTGAAGGGCCATCCCCGCCGTAAGTCGAGAATGTACCCCAGGTCCCCGCCGCAACTCGAGAAAAACCATGAGACTTCCCCCTCCAAGCGAGATGAGGCCCGATTCCCCTGCACTGCATGCAGAGCAATTCCGTGAGCCCCCTGAAACATGTCAGGAGCCTCGACTTGCTTGATGGATGTCGAGACAGTCCGCAAAAACACTGTCACAAGTAGAGAGGGACCCTGAGGTCACACCAGCATCGCACAAGGAGCTCCATGGGCCCCAAATCAACTCGAGATGAGGCCCGCTTCCCCTGCATTGACTCCAGAGCCCGCTCCCCCCCTCCAGTTCCCCATCAAACACGACCTGAGGCTTGACCCCCTTTAGGCAACTCCAGAGGTTCCCCGAGAACAACTTCCAAGTCTCCAGTACCCCGAAGTTCAGGGCAGAAGTCAGAAGTCGAGAGGAAGTGCTCAGTGCAACTCGAGGACAACTCCGTGACCCTCCGCCTCGAGATGAGAGCCTCGAGATGAGAGCTGATGGCTTAGACTCAAGACGTAGGCCACCTTTCCACAAGCCCCTCAAGAGGAGGCTTCTCTCAGCAATAGGTATGAGGGAGGGACCCTGAGATTGCTGCCTCAATGGGCATATACACCGAGAAGCCCTGACTCGAAAGGAGGCCGGCTTTCCTTGCAGTGGCTTGAATACAGTCTAGTCTTTCATCTCACAAGGTGAAGGGATGTCTGCACCACCTGTGGAGTCCCTAGAGAAAGCCCTAGGTCCCCGACTCCTTTCGACGGAATGCCTCACATGCCTCTGACACCTCGAGAGGCACGCAGAGCTCACTGCTTCAAAATTTGACGGAGCCTGACTCCTCTTGAACATTGACAGGAATCCCAGTATCCCTGTGGCTACTGGAAAGGGACCCTGGGTCTCCCGACTCACCTCGAGAAGCGTTCCTTTTGCCCTGCCAAGCCTCGAAGAGACTCCTGAGGTGTCCCTCGTAACTCGACAGGAGTCCTGACTTCGTTGAACTTCGTTGAACGAGGGAGAAGGGCCATCCCCGCCGTAAGTCGAGAATGTACCCCCAGGTCCCCGCCGCAACTCGAGAAAAACCATGAGACTTCCCCCTCCAAGCGAGATGAGGCCCGATTCCCCTGCACTGCATGCAGAGCAATTCCGTGAGCCCCCTGAAACATGAAACATGTCAGGAGCCTCGACTTGCTTGATGGATGTCGAGACAGTCCGCAAAAACACTGTCACAAGTAGAGAGGGACCCTGAGGTCACACCAGCATCGCGAAGGAGCTCCATGGGCCCCAAATCAACTCGAGATGAGGCCCGCTTCCCCTGCATTGACTCCAGAGCCATCCCCCGTTCCCCATCAAACACGACCTGAGGCTTGACTCCCTTTAGGCAACTCCAGAGGTTCCCCCTTTTCAACGGGCCAAGGCAACTCCTAGAGGAGTACCAAGTTCAGCAGAGCAACTCGAGGAGAGCTCCGAGGACTGTACCCCAAATTGCCTCGAGATGAGAGCTGATTCCCCCCAAATGGCTTAGACTCAAGACGTAGGCCACCTTTCCACAAGCCAAGCCCCTCAAGAGGAGGCTTCTCTCAGCAATAGGTATGAGGGAGGGACCCTGAGATTGCTGCCTCAATGGGCATATACACCGAGAAGCCCTGACTCGAAAGGAGGCCGGCTTTCCTTGCAGTGGCTTGAATACAGTCTAGTCTTTCATCTCACAAGCTGAAGGGATGTCTGCACACCACCTGTGGAGTCCCTAGAGAAAGCCCTAGGTCCCCGACTCCTTTCGACGGAATGCCTCACATGCCTCTGACACCTCGAGAGGCACGCAGAGCTCACTGCTTCAAAATTTGACGGAGCCTGACTCCTCTTGAACATTGACAGGAATCCCAGTATCCCTGTGGCTACTGGAAAGGGACCCTGGGTCTCCCGACTCACCTCGAGAAGCGTCCCTTTTGCCCTGCCAAGAAGAGACTCCTGAGGTGACCTCGTAACTCGACCCTCGTAACCTGACTTCGACAGGAACAAACACGAGGGTTGAAGGGCCATCCCCGCCGTAAGTCCGAGAATGTACCCCAGGTCCCCGCCGCAACTCGAGAAAAACGAGAAAAACCCCCCAAGCGAGACTTCCCCCTCCAAGCGAGATGAGGCCCGATTCCCCTGCACTGCATGCAGAGCAATTCCGTGAGCCCCCTGAAACATGTCAGGAGCCTCGACTTGCTTGATGGATGTCGAGACAGTCCGCAAAAACACTGTCACAAGTAGAGAGGGACCCTGAGGTCACACCAGCATCGCGAAGGAGCTCCATGGGCCCCAAATCAACTCGAGATGAGGCCCGCTTCCCCTGCATTGACTCCAGAGCCATCCCCCGTTCCCCATCAAACACGACCTGAGGCTTGACTCCCCTTTAGGCAACTCCAGAGGTTCCCCGAGAACAACGGGCCAAGTCTAGAGGAGTACCAAGTTCAGCAGAGCAACTCGAGGACTGCTCCGTGTACCCCAAATTGCCTCGAGATGAGAGCTGATTCCCTGGCTTAGACTCAAGACGTAGGCCACCTTTCCACAAGCCCCTCAAGAGGAGGCCCCTCAAGAGGAGGCTTCTCAGCAATAGGTATGAGGGGGGACCTGAGATTGCTGCCTCAATGGGCATATACACCGAGAAGCCCTGACTCGAAAGGAGGCCGGGTTTCCTTGCAGTGGCTTGAATACAGTCTAGTCTTTCATCTCACAAGCTGAAGGGATGTCTGCACCACCTGTGGAGTCCCTAGAGAAAGCCCTAGGTCCCCGACTCCTTTCGACGGAATGCCTCACATGCCTCTGACACCTCGAGAGGCACGCAGAGCTCACTGCTTCAAAATTTGACGGAGCCTGACTCCTCTTGAACATTGACAGGAATCCCAGTATCCCTGTGGCTACTGGAAAGGGACCCTGGGTCTCCCGACTCACCTCGAGAAGCGTCCTTTTGCCCTGCCAAGCCTCGAAGAGACTCCTGAGGTGTCCCTCGTAACTCGACAGGAGTCCTGACTTCGTTGAACAAACACGAGGGTTGAAGGGCCATCCCCGCCGTAAGTCGAGAATGTACCCCCCGTCCCCGCCGCAACAGGTCCCCGCCGCAACTCGAGAAAACCATGAGACTTCCCCCTCCAAGCGAGATGAGGCCCGATTCCCCTGCACTGCATGCAGAGCAATTCCGTGAGCCCCCTGAAACATGTCAGGAGCCTCGACTTGCTTGATGGATGTCGAGACAGTCCGCAAAAACACTGTCACAAGTAGAGAGGGACCCTGAGGTCACACCAGCATCGCGAAGGAGCTCCATGGGCCCCAAATCAACTCGAGATGAGGCCCGCTTCCCCTGCATTGACTCCAGAGCCATCCCCCGTTCCCCATCAAACACGACCTGAGGCTTGACTCCCTTTAGGCAACTCCAGAGGTTCCCCGAGAACAACGGGCCAAGTCTAGAGAGGAGTACCAAGTTCAGCAGAGCAACTCGAGGACTGCTCCGTGTACCCCAAATTGCCTCGAGAGAGAGCTGATTGATGGCTTGACTCAAGACGTAGGCCACCTTTCCACAAGCCCCCCTCAAGAGGAGGCTTTTCTCACAGCAATCAAGAGGAGGCTTCTCTCAGCAATAGGTATGAGGGAGGGACCCTGAGATTGCTGCCTCAATGGGCATATACACCGAGAAGCCCTGACTCGAAAGGAGGCCGGCTTTCCTTGCAGTGGCTTGAATACAGTCTAGTCTTTCATCTCACAAGCTGAAGGGATGTCTGCACCACCTGTGGAGTCCCTAGAGAAAGCCCTAGGTCCCCGACTCCTTTCGACGGAATGCCTCACATGCCTCTGACACCTCTGACACCCTCAGAGCTCACGCAGAGCTCACTGCTTCAAAATTTGACGGAGCCTGACTCCTCTTGAACATTGACAGGAATCCCAGTATCCCTGTGGCTACTGGAAAGGGACCCTGGGTCTCCCGACTCACCTCGAGAAGCGTCCCTTTTGCCCTGCCAAGCCTCGAAGAGACTCCTGAGGTGTCCCTCGTAACTCGACAGGAGTCCTGACTTCGTTGAACCAACACGAGGGTTGAAGGGCCATCCCCGCCGTAAGTCGAGAATGTACCCCAGGTCCCCGCCGCAACTCGAGAAAAAAAAATGAGACTTCCCCCTCCCCCCCAAGCGAGATGAGATGAGGCCCGATTCCCCTGCACTGCATGCAGAGCAATTCCGTGAGCCCCCTGAAACATGTCAGGAGCCTCGACTTGCTTGATGGATGTCGAGACAGTCCGCAAAAACACTGTCACAAGTAGAGAGGGACCCTGAGGTCACACCAGCATCGCGAAGGAGCTCCATGGGCCCCAAATCAACTCGAGATGAGGCCCGCTTCCCCTGCATTGACTCCAGAGCCATCCCCCGTTCCCCATCAAACACGACCTGAGGCTTGACTCCCTTTAGGCAACTCCAGAGGTTCCCCGAGAACAACGGGCCAAGTCTAGAGGAGTACCAAGTTCAGCAGAGCAACTCGAGGACTGCTCCGTGTACCCCAAATTGCCTCGAGATGAGAGCTGATTCCTGGCTTAGACTCAAGACGTAGGCCACCTTTCCACAAGCCCCTCAAGAGGAGGCTTCTCTCAGCAATAGGTATGAGGGAGGGACCCTGAGATTGCTGCCTCAATGGGCATATACACCGAGAAGCCCTGACTCGAAAGGAGGCCGGCTTTTCTTGCAGTGGCTTGAATACAGTCTAGTCTTTCATCTCACAAGCTGAAGGGATGTCTGCACCACCTGTGGAGTCCCTAGAGAAAGCCCTAGGTCCCCGACTCCTTTCGACGGAATGCCTCACATGCCTCTGACACCTCGAGAGGCACGCAGAGCTCACTGCTTCAAAATTTGACGGAGCCTGACTCCTCTTGAACATTGACAGGAATCCCAGTATCCCTGTGGCTACTGGAAAGGGACCCTGGTCTCCCGACTCACCTCGAGAAGCGTTCCTTTTGCCCTGCCAAGCCTCGAAGAGACTCCTGAGGTGTCCCTCGTAACTCGACAGGAGTCCTGACTTCGTTGAACAAACACGTTGAAGGGAGGGTTGAAAGGGCCATCCCCGTAAGTCGAGAATGTACCCCAGGTCCCCGCCCCCGCCGTAAGTCGAGAAAAACCATGAGACTTCCCCCTCCAAGCGACTTCCCCCTCCAGCGAGATGAGGAGGCCCGATTCCCCTGCACTGCATGCAGAGCAATTCCGTGAGC
Organism: Odocoileus hemionus; assembly: GCA_020976825.1. NCBI lineage: Eukaryota > Metazoa > Chordata > Mammalia > Artiodactyla > Cervidae > Odocoileus > Odocoileus hemionus. Next base: position 62,722 of record JAJLRB010001306.1, on the reverse strand, counting down.
CCCCTGAAACATGTCAGGAGCCTCGACTTGCTTGATGGATGTCGAGACAGTCCGCAAAAAAAACACTGTCACAAGTAGAGAGGGACCCTGAGGTCACACCAGCATCGCGAAGGAGCTCCATGGGCCCCAAATCAACTCGAGATGAGGCCCGCTTCCCCTGCATTGACTCCAGAGCCCATCCCCCGTTCCCCATCAAACACGACCTGAGGCTTGACTCCCTTTAGGCAACTCCAGAGGTTCCCCCCCCCAGAACAACGGGCCAAGTCTAGAGGAGTACCAAGTTCAGCAGAGCAACTCGAGGACTGCTCCGTACCGTGTACCCCAAATTGCCTCGAGATGAGAGCTGATTCCCTGGCTTAGACTCAAGACGTAGGCCACCTTTCCACAAGCCCCTCAAGAGGAGGGCTTCTCTCAGCAATAGGTATGAGGGAGGGGAGGCTTCTCTGAGCAATAGGTATGAGGGAGGGACCCAGATGCTGCCTCAATGGGCATATACACCGACAAGCCCTGACTCGAAAGGAGGCCGGCTTTCCTTGCAGTGGCTTGAATACAGTCTAGTCTTTCATCTCACAAGCTGAAGGGATGTCTGCACCACCTGTGGAGTCCCTAGAGAAAGCCCTAGGTCCCCGACTCCTTTCGACGGAATGCCTCACATGCCTCTGACACCTCGAGAGGCACGCAGAGCTCACTGCTTCAAAATTTGACGGAGCCTGACTCCTCTTGAACATTGACAGGAATCCCAGTATCCCTGTGGCTACTGGAAAGGGACCCTGGGTCTCCCGACTCACCTCGAGAAGCGTCCCTTTTGCCCTGCCAAGCCTCGAAGAGACTCCTGAGGTGTCCCTCGTAACTCGACAGGAGTCCTGACTTCGTTGAACAAACACGAGGGTTGAAGGGCCATCCCCGCCGTAAGTCGAGAATGTACCCCAGGTCCCCGCCGCAACTCGAGAAAAACCCCGCCGAGACTTCCCCCTCCCCGCCGCAACTCGAGATGATGAGCCCCCCCCCCCCTGCCCTGCATGCAGAGCATGCAGAGCAATTCCGTGAGCCCCCTGAAACATGTCAGGAGCCTCGACTTGCTTGATGGATGTCGAGACAGTCCGCAAAAACACTGTCACAAGTAGAGAGGGACCCTGAGGTCACACCAGCATCGCGAAGGAGCTCCATGGGCCCCAAATCAACTCGAGATGAGGCCCGCTTCCCCTGCATTGACTCCAGAGCCATCCCCCGTTCCCCATCAAACACGACCTGAGGCTTGACTCCCTTTAGGCAACTCCAGAGGTTCCCCGAGAACAACGGGCCAAGTCTAGAGGAGTACCAAGTTCAGCAGAGCAACTCGAGGACTGCTCCGTGTACCCCAAATTGCCTCGAGATGAGAGCTGATTCCCTGGCTTAGACTCAAGACGTAGGCCACCTTTCCACAAGCCCCCCTCAAGAGGAGGGCCACCTCTCTCAGCAGGAGGTATGAGGGAGGGGTATGAGATTGCTGCCTCAATGGGCATATACACCGAGAAGCCCTGACTCGAAAGGAGGCCGGGCTTGCAGTGGCTTGAATACAGTCTAGTCTTTCATCTCACAAGGTGAAGGGATGTCTGCACCACCTGTGGAGTCCCTAGAGAAAGCCCTAGGTCCCCGACTCCTTTCGACGGAATGCCTCACATGCCTCTGACACCTCGAGAGGCACGCAGAGCTCACTGCTTCAAAATTTGACGGAGCCTGACTCCTCTTGAACATTGACAGGAATCCCAGTATCCCTGTGGCTACTGGAAAGGGACCCTGGGTCTCCCGACTCACCTCGAGAAGCGTCCCTTTTGCCCTGCCAAGCCTCGAAGAGACTCCTGAGGTGTCCCTCGTAACTCGACAGGAGTCCTGACTTCGTTGAACCAACACGAGGGTTGAAGGGCCATCCCCGCCGTAAGTCGAGAATGTACCCCAGGTCCCCGCCGCAACTCGAGAAAAACCATGAGACTTCCCCCCAAAGCGAGATGAGGCCCCCCCCCCTGCACTGCATGCCCGATGCCCTGCACTGCATGCAGAGCAATTCCGTGAGCCCCCTGAAACATGTCAGGAGCCTCGACTTGCTTGATGGATGTCGAGACAGTCCGCAAAAACACTGTCACAAGTAGAGAGGGACCCTGAGGTCACACCAGCATCGCGAAGGAGCTCCATGGGCCCCAAATCAACTCGAGATGAGGCCCGCTTCCCCTGCATTGACTCCAGAGCCATCCCCCGTTCCCCATCAAACACGACCTGAGGCTTGACTCCCTTTAGGCAACTCCAGAGGTTCCCCGAGAAACGGGCCAAGTCTAGAGGAGTACCAAGAGGCAGAGCAACTCGAGGAGCTGCTCCGTGTACCCCAAATTGCCTCGAGATGAGAGCTGATTCCCTGGCTTAGATGAGAGACTGACTAGGCCACCTTTCCACAAGCCCCTCAAGAGGAGGCTTCTCTCAGCAATAGGTATGAGGGAGGGACCCTGAGATTGCTGCCTCAATGGGGAGGGACCCTGAGATTGCACCGAGAAGCCCACCGACCCTGAAAGGAAAGGAGGCCGGTTTCTTGCAGTGGCTTGAATACAGTCTAGTCTTTCATCTCACAAGCTGAAGGGATGTCTGCACCACCTGTGGAGTCCCTAGAGAAAGCCCTAGGTCCCCGACTCCTTTCGACGGAATGCCTCACATGCCTCTGACACCTCGAGAGGCACGCAGAGCTCACTGCTTCAAAATTTGACGGAGCCTGACTCCTCTTGAACATTGACAGGAATCCCAGTATCCCTGTGGCTACTGGAAAGGGACCCTGGGTCTCCCGACTCACCTCGAGAAGCGTCCCTTTTGCCCTGCCAAGCCTCGAAGAGACTCCTGAGGTGTCCCTCGTAACTCGACAGGAGTCCTGACTTCGTTGAACAACACGAGGGTTGAAGGGCCATCCCCGCCGTAAGTCGAGAATGTACCCCAGGTCCCCGCCGCAACTCGAGAAAAAAAACATGAGACTTCCCCCTCCAAGCGAGATGAGGCCCGATTCCCCTGCACTGCATGCAGAGCAATTCCCCTGCACTGCATGCAGAGCCCCCCTGAAACATGTCAGGAGCCTCGAGGAGCCTCGACTTGCTTGATGGATGTCGAGACAGTCCGCAAAAACACTGTCACAAGTAGAGAGGGACCCTGAGGTCACACCAGCATCGCGAAGGAGCTCCATGGGCCCCAAATCAACTCGAGATGAGGCCCGCTTCCCCTGCATTGACTCCAGAGCCATCCCCCGTTCCCCATCAAACACGACCTGAGGCTTGACTCCCTTTAGGCAACTCCAGAGGTTCCCCGAGAACAACGGGCCAAGTCTAGAGGAGTACCAAGTTCAGCAGAGCAACTCGAGGACTGCTCCGTGTACCCCAAATTGCCTCGAGATGAGAGCTGATTCCCTGGCTTAGACTCAAGACGTAGGCCACCTTTCCACAAGCCCCTCAAGAGGAGGCTTCTCTCAGCAATAGGTATGAGGGAGGGACCCTGAGATTGCTGCCTCAATGGGCATATACACCGAGAAGCCCCGACTCGAAAGGAGGCCGGCTTTCCTTGCAGTGGCTTGAATTTCCTTGCAGTCTAGTCTTTCATCTCATCTCACAAGGTGAAGGGATGTCTGCACCACCTGTGGAGTCCCTAGAGAAAGCCCTAGGTCCCCGACTCCTTTCGACGGAATGCCTCACATGCCTCTGACACCTCGAGAGGCACGCAGAGCTCACTGCTTCAAAATTTGACGGAGCCTGACTCCTCTTGAACATTGACAGGAATCCCAGTATCCCTGTGGCTACTGGAAAGGGACCCTGGGTCTCCCGACTCACCTCGAGAAGCGTCCCTTTTGCCCTGCCAAGCCTCGAAGAGACTCCTGAGGTGTCCCTCGTAACTCGACAGGAGTCCTGACTTCGTTGAACAACACGAGGGTTGAAGGGCCATCCCCGCCGTAAGTCGAGAATGTACCCCAGGTCCCCGCCGCAACTCGAGAAAAACCATGAGACTTCCCCCTCCAAGCGAGATGAGGCCCGATTCCCCCCCTGCCCTGCATGCAGAGCAATTCCCTGAGCCCCCTGAAAGCAATTCCCCCCTGAAACATCAGGAGCCTCGACTTGCTTGATGGATGTGAGACAGTCCGCAAAAAAACACTGTCACAAGTAGAGAGGGACCCTGAGGTCACACCAGCATCGCGAAGGAGCTCCATGGGCCCCAAATCAACTCGAGATGAGGCCCGCTTCCCCTGCATTGACTCCAGAGCCATCCCCCGTTCCCCATCAAACACGACCTGAGGCTTGACTCCCTTTAGGCAACTCCAGAGGTTCCCCGAGAACAACGGGCCAAGTCTAGAGGAGTACCAAGTTCAGCAGAGCAACTCGAGGACTGCTCCGTGTACCCCAAATTGCCTCGAGATGAGAGCTGATTCCCTGGCTTAGACTCAAGACGTAGGCCACCTTTCCACAAGCCCCTCAAGAGGAGGCTTCTCTCAGCAATAGGTATGAGGGAGGGACCCTGAGATTGCTGCCTCAATGGGCATATACACCGAGAAGCCCTGACTCGAAAGGAGGCCGGCTTTCCTTGCAGTGGCTTGAATACAGTCTAGTCTTTCATCTCACAAGCACAAAGGGAAGGGATGTGTCTGCACCACCTGTGGAGTCCCTAGAGAAAGCCCTAGGTCCCCGACTCCTTTCGACGGAATGCCTCACATGCCTCTGACACCTCGAGAGGCACGCAGAGCTCACTGCTTCAAAATTTGACGGAGCCTGACTCCTCTTGAACATTGACAGGAATCCCAGTATCCCTGTGGCTACTGGAAAGGGACCCTGGGTCTCCCGACTCACCTCGAGAAGCGTCCCTTTTGCCCTGCCAAGCCTCGAAGAGACTCCTGAGGTGTCCCTCGTAACTCGACAGGAGTCCTGACTTCGTTGAACAAACACGAGGGTTGAAGGGCCATCCCCGCCGTAAGTCGAGAATGTACCCCAGGTCCCCGCCGCAACTCGAGAAAAACCATGAGACTTCCCCCTCCAAGCGAGATGAGGCCCGATTCCCCTGCACTGCATGCAGAGCAATTCCGTGAGCCCCCTGAAACATGTCAGGAGCCCCCTCGACTTGTCAGGAGCCTGACTGTGAGACAGTCGAAAAGTCCGCAAAAACACTGCAAAAACACTGTCACAAGTAGAGAGGGACCCTGAGGTCACACCAGCATCGCGAAGGAGCTCCATGGGCCCCAAATCAACTCGAGATGAGGCCCGCTTCCCCTGCATTGACTCCAGAGCCATCCCCCGTTCCCCATCAAACACGACCTGAGGCTTGACTCCCTTTAGGCAACTCCAGAGGTTCCCCGAGAACAACGGGCCAAGTCTAGAGGAGTACCAAGTTCAGCAGAGCAACTCGAGGACTGCTCCGTGTACCCCAAATTGCCTCGAGATGAGAGCTGATTCCCTGGCTTAGACTCAAGACGTAGGCCACCTTTCCACAAGCCCCTCAAGAGGAGGCTTCTCTCAGCAATAGGTATGAGGGAGGGACCCTGAGATTGCTGCCTCAATGGGCATATACACCGAGAAGCCCTGACTCGAAAGGAGGCCGGCTTTCCTTGCAGTGGCTTGAATACAGTCTAGTCTTTCATCTCACAAGCTGAAGGGATGTCTGCACCACCTGTGGAGTCCCTAGAGAAAGCCCTAGGTCCCCGACTCCTTTCGACGGAATGCCTCACATGCCTCTGACACCTCGAGAGGCACGCAGAGCTCACTGCTTCAAAATTTGACGGAGCCTGACTCCTCTTGAACATTGACAGGAATCCCAGTATCCCTGTGGCTACTGGAAAGGGACCCTGGGTCTCCCGACTCACCTCGAGAAGCGTCCCTTTTGCCCTGCCAAGCCTCGAAGAGACTCCTGAGGTGTCCCTCGTAACTCGACAGGAGTCCTGACTTCGTTGAACCAACACGAGGGTTGAAGGGCCATCCCCGCCGTAAGTCGAGAATGTACCCCAGGTCCCCGCCGCAACTCGAGAAAAAACCATGAGACTTCCCCCTCCAAGCGAGATGAGGCCCGATTCCCCTGCACTGCATGCAGAGCAATTCCGTGAGCCCCCCCCTGAAACATGTCAGGAGCCTCGACTTGCTTGATGGATGTCGAGACAGTCCGCAAAAACACTGTCACAAGTAGAGAGGGAGAGAGGGAGAGGTCACACCAGCATCGCGAAGGAGCTCCATGGGCCCCAAATCAACTCGAGATGAGGCCCGCTTCCCCTGCATTGACTCCAGAGCCATCCCCCGTTCCCCATCAAACACGACCTGAGGCTTGACTCCCTTTAGGCAACTCCAGAGGTTCCCCGAGAACAACGGGCCAAGTCTAGAGGAGTACCAAGTTCAGCAGAGCAACTCGAGGACTGCTCCGTGTACCCCAAATTGCCTCGAGATGAGAGCTGATTCCCTGGCTTAGACTCAAGACGTAGGCCACCTTTCCACAAGCCCCTCAAGAGGAGGCTTCTCTCAGCAATAGGTATGAGGGAGGGACCCTGAGATTGCTGCCTCAATGGGCATATACACCGAGAAGCCCTGACTCGAAAGGAGGCCGGCTTTCCTTGCAGTGGCTTGAATACAGTCTAGTCTTTCATCTCACAAGCTGAAGGGATGTCTGCACCACCTGTGGAGTCCCTAGAGAAAGCCCTAGGTCCCCGACTCCTTTCGACGGAATGCCTCACATGCCTCTGACACCTCGAGAGGCACGCAGAGCTCACTGCTTCAAAATTTGACGGAGCCTGACTCCTCTTGAACATTGACAGGAATCCCAGTATCCCTGTGGCTACTGGAAAGGGACCCTGGGTCTCCCGACTCACCTCGAGAAGCGTCCCTTTTGCCCTGCCAAGCCTCGAAGAGACTCCTGAGGTGTCCCTCGTAACTCGACAGGAGTCCTGACTTCGTTGAACAACACGAGGGTTGAAGGGCCATCCCCGCCGTAAGTCGAGAATGTACCCCAGGTCCCCGCCGCAACTCGAGAAAAAAAAATGTGAGACTTCCCCCTCCAAGCGAGATGAGGCCCGATTCCCCTGCACTGCATGCAGAGCAATTCCGTGAGCCCCCTGAAACATGTCAGGAGCCTCGACTTGCTTGATGGATGTCGAGACAGTCCGCCTCGAAACGAGACAGTCACAAAAACACTGTCACAAGTAGAGAGGGACCCTGAGGTCACACCAGCATCATCGCGAAGGAGCTCCATGGGCCCCAAATCAACTCGAGATGAGGCCCGCTTCCCCTGCATTGACTCCAGAGCCATCCCCCGTTCCCCATCAAACACGACCTGAGGCTTGACTCCCTTTAGGCAACTCCAGAGGTTCCCCGAGAACAACGGGCCAAGTCTAGAGGAGTACCAAGTTCAGCAGAGCAACTCGAGGACTGCTCCGTGTACCCCAAATTGCCTCGAGATGAGAGCTGATTCCCTGGCTTAGACTCAAGACGTAGGCCACCTTTCCACAAGCCCCTCAAGAGGAGGCTTCTCTCAGCAATAGGTATGAGGGAGGGACCCTGAGATTGATGCCTCAATGGGCATATACACCGAGAAGCCCTGACTCGAAAGGAGGCCGGCTTTCCTTGCAGTGGCTTGAATTGAGTCAGTCTAGTCTTTCATCTCACAAGGTGAAGGGATGTCTGCACCACCTGTGGAGTCCCTAGAGAAAGCCCTAGGTCCCCGACTCCTTTCGACGGAATGCCTCACATGCCCTGACACCTCGAGAGGCACGCAGAGCTCACTGCTTCAAAATTTGACGGAGCCTGACTCCTCTTGAACATTGACAGGAATCCCAGTATCCCTGTGGCTACTGGAAAGGGACCCTGGGTCTCCCGACTCACCTCGAGAAGCGTCCTTTTGCCCTGCCAAGCCTCGAAGAGACTCCTGAGGTGTCCCTCGTAACTCGACAGGAGTCCTGACTTCGTTGAACAAACACGAGGGTTGAAGGGCCATCCCCGCCGTAAGTCGAGAATGTACCCCAGGTCCCCGCCGCAACTCGAGAAAAACCATGAGACTTCCCCCTCCAAGCGAGATGAGGCCCGATTCCCCTGCACTGCAGATGCAGATTCCCCCGAGCCCCCCTGAAACATGTCAGGAGCCCCCTCGAAACATGCTTGATGGATGTCGAGATGTCGTCCGTCGAAAAACACTGTCACAAGTAGAGAGGGACCCTGAGGTCACACCAGCATCGCGAAGGAGCTCCATGGGCCCCAAAATCAACTCGAGATGAGGCCCGCCCGCTTCCCCTGCATTGACTCCAGAGCCATCCCCCGTTCCCCATCAAACACGACCTGAGGCTTGACTCCCTTTAGGCAACTCCAGAGGTTCCCCGAGAACAACGGGCCAAGTCTAGAGGAGTACCAAGTTCAGCAGAGCAACTCGAGGACTGCTCCGTGTACCCCAAATTGCCTCGAGATGAGAGCTGATTCCCTGGCTTAGACTCAAGACGTAGGCCACCTTTCCACAAGCCCCTCAAGAGGAGGCTTCTCTCAGCAATAGGTATGAGGGAGGGACCCTGAGATTGCTGCCTCAATGGGCATATACACCGAGAAGCCCTGACTCGAAAGGAGGCCGGGTTTCCTTGCAGTGGCTTGAATACAGTCTAGTCTTTCATCTCACAAGGTGAAGGGATGTCTGCACCACCTGTGGAGTCCCTAGAGAAAGCCCTAGGTCCCCGACTCCTTTCGACGGAATGCCTCACATGCCCCCGACTCCTTTCGACGGAATGCCTCACATGCCTCTGACACCTCGAGAGGCACGCAGAGCTCACTGCTTCAAAATTTGACGGAGCCTGACTCCTCTTGAACATTGACAGGAATCCCAGTATCCCTGTGGCTACTGGAAAGGGACCCTGGGTCTCCCGACTCACCTCGAGAAGCGTTCCTTTTGCCCTGCCAAGCCTCGAAGAGACTCCTGAGGTGTCCCTCGTAACTCGACAGGAGTCCTGACTTCGTTGAACAAACACGAGGGTTGAAGGGCCATCCCCGCCGTAAGTCGAGAATGTACCCCAGGTCCCCGCCGCAACTCGAGAAAAAAAAAGATGAGACTTCCCCCTCCAAGCGAGATGAGGCCCGATTCCCCTGCACTGCATGCAGAGCAATTCCGTGAGCCCCCTGAAACATGTCAGGAGCCTCGACTTGCTTGATGGATGTCGAGACAGTCCGCAAAAACACTGTCACAAGTAGAGAGGGACCCTGAGGTCACACCAGCATCGCGAAGGAGCTCCATGGGGGACCCAAAGGTCAACTCGAGATGATGGGCCCCAAATCAACTCGAGATGAGGCCCGCTTCCCTGCATTGACTCCAGAGCCATCCCCCGTTCCCCATCAAACACGACCTGAGGCTTGACTCCCTTTAGGCAACTCCAGAGGTTCCCCGAGAACAACGGGCCAAGTCTAGAGGAGTACCAAGTTCAGCAGAGCAACTCGAGGACTGCTCCGTGTACCCCAAATTGCCTCGAGATGAGAGCTGATTCCCTGGCTTAGACTCAAGACGTAGGCCACCTTTCCACAAGCCCCTCAAGAGGAGGCTTCTCTCAGCAATAGGTATGAGGGAGGGACCCTGAGATTGCTGCCTCAATGGGCATATACACCGAGAAGCCCTGACTCGAAAGGAGGCCGGGTTTCCTTGCAGTGGCTTGAATACAGTCTAGTCTTTCATCTCACAAGGTGAAGGGATGTCTGCACCACCTGTGGAGTCCCTAGAGAAAGCCCTAGGTCCCCGACTCCTTTCGACGGAATGCCTCACATGCCTCTGACACCTCGAGAGGCACGCAGAGAGAGGCACACTGCTTCAAATTTGACGGAGCCTGACTCCTCTTGAACATTGACAGGAATCCCAGTATCCCTGTGGCTACTGGAAAGGGACCCTGGGTCTCCCGACTCACCTCGAGAAGCGTCCCTTTTGCCCTGCCAAGCCTCGAAGAGACTCCTGAGGTGTCCCTCGTAACTCGACAGGAGTCCTGACTTCGTTGAACAAACACGAGGGTTGAAGGGCCATCCCCGCCGTAAGTCGAGAATGTACCCCAGGTCCCCGCCGCAACTCGAGAAAAAAACATGAGACTTCCCCCTCCAAGCGAGATGAGGCCCGATTCCCCTGCACTGCATGCAGAGCAATTCCGTGAGCCCCCTGAAACATGTCAGGAGCCTCGACTTGCTTGATGGATGTCGAGACAGTCCGCAAAAACACTGTCACAAGTAGAGAGGGACCCTGAGGTCACACCAGCATCGCGAAGGAGCTCCATGGGCCCCAAATCAACTCGAGATGAGGCCCGCTTCCCCTGCATTGACTCCAGAGCCGTCCCCCGTTCCCCATCAAACACGACCTGAGGCTTGACTCCCTTTAGGCAACTCCAGAGGTTCCCCGAGAACAACGGGCCAAGTCTAGAGGAGTACCAAGTTCAGCAGAGCAACTCGAGGACTGCTCCGCGTACCCCAAATTGCCTCGAGATGAGAGCTGATTCCCTGGCTTAGACTCAAGACGTAGGCCACCTTTCCACAAGCCCCTCAAGAGGAGGCTTCTCTCAGCAATAGGTATGAGGGAGGGACCCTGAGATTGCTGCCTCAATGGGCATATACACCGAGAAGCCCTGACTCGAAAGGAGGCCGGCTTTCCTTGCAGTGGCTTGAATACAGTCTAGTCTTTCATCTCACAAGCTGAAGGGATGTCTGCACCACCTGTGGAGTCCCTAGAGAAAGCCCTAGGTCCCCGACTCCTTTCGACGGAATGCCTCACATGCCTCTGACACCTCGAGAGAGCACACAGAGCTCACTGCTTCAAAATTTTCACGGAGCCTGACTCTCTTGAACATTGACAGGAATCCCAGTATCCCTGTGGCTACTGGAAAGGGACCCTGGGTCTCCCGACTCACCTCGAGAAGCGTCCCTTTTGCCCTGCCAAGCCTCGAAGAGACTCCTGAGGTGTCCCTCGTAACTCGACAGGAGTCCTGACTTCGTTGAACAAACACGAGGGTTGAAGGGCCATCCCCGCCGTAAGTCGAGAATGTACCCCAGGTCCCCGCCGCAACTCGAGAAAAACCATGAGACTTCCCCCTCCAAGCGAGATGAGGCCCGATTCCCCTGCACTGCATGCAGAGCAATTCCGTGAGCCCCCTGAAACATGTCAGGAGCCTCGACTTGCTTGATGGATGTCGAGACAGTCCGCAAAAAAACTGTCACAAGTAGAGAGGGACCCTGAGGTCACACCAGCATCGCGAAGGAGCTCCATGGGCCCCAAATCAACTCGAGATGAGGCCCGCTTCCCCTGCATTGACTTGAGAGAGCCATCCCCCGTTCCCCCCCGTTCAACACGACCTGAGGCTTGAGGCTTTTCCCTTTAGGCAACTCCAGAGGTTCCCCGAGAACAACGGGCCAAGTCTAGAGGAGTACCAAGTTCAGCAGAGCAACTCGAGGACTGCTCCGTGTACCCCAAATTGCCTCGAGATGAGAGCTGATTCCCTGGCTTAGACTCAAGACGTAGGCCACCTTTCCACAAGCCCCTCAAGAGGAGGCTTCTCTCAGCAATAGGTATGAGGGAGGGACCCTGAGATTGCTGCCTCAATGGGCATATACACCGAGAAGCCCTGACTCGAAAGGAGGCCGGCTTTCCTTGCAGTGGCTTGAATACAGTCTAGTCTTTCATCTCACAAGGTGAAGGGATGTCTGCACCACCTGTGGAGTCCCTAGAGAAAGCCCTAGGTCCCCGACTCCTTTCGACGGAATGCCTCACATGCCTCTGACACCTCGAGAGGCACGCAGAGCTCACTGCTTCAAAATTTGACGGAGCCTGACTCCTCTTGACTCCTCTTGAACATTGACAGGAATCCCAGTATCCCTGTGGCTACTGGAAAGGGACCCTGGGTCTCCCGACTCACCTCGAGAAGCGTCCCTTTTGCCCTGCCAAGCCTCGAAGAGACTCCTGAGGTGTCCCTCGTAACTCGACAGGAGTCCTGACTTCGTTGAACAAACACGAGGGTTGAAGGGCCATCCCCGCCGTAAGTCGAGAATGTACCCCAGGTCCCCGCCGCAACTCGAGAAAAAAACCATGAGACTTCCCCCTCCAAGCGAGATGAGGCCCGATTCCCCTGCACTGCATGCAGAGCAATTCCGTGAGCCCCCTGAAACATGTCAGGAGCCTCGACTTGCTTGATGGATGTCGAGACAGTCCGCAAAAACACTGTCACAAGTAGAGAGGGACCCTGAGGTCACACCAGCATCGCGAAGGAGCTCCATGGGCCCCAAATCAACTCGAGATGAGGCCCGCTTCCCCTGCATTGACTCCAGAGCCATCCCCCGTCCCCCATCAAACACGACCTGAGGTTGACTCCCTTTAGGCAACTCCAGAGGTTCCCCGAGAACAACGGGCCAAGTCTAGAGGAGTACCAAGTTCAGCAGAGCAACTCGAGGACTGCTCCGTGTACCCCAAATTGCCTCGAGATGAGAGCTGATTCCCTGGCTTAGACTCAAGACGTAGGCCACCTTTCCACAAGCCCCTCAAGAGGAGGCTTCTCTCAGCAATAGGTATGAGGGAGGGACCCTGAGATTGCTGCCTCAATGGGCATATACACCGAGAAGCCCTGACTCGAAAGGAGGCCGGGTTTCCTTGCAGTGGCTTGAATACAGTCTAGTCTTTCATCTCACAAGGTGAAGGGATGTCTGCACCACCTGTGGAGTCCCTAGAGAAAGCCCTAGGTCCCCGACTCCTTTCGACGGAATGCCTCACATGCCTCTGACACCTCGAGAGGCACGCAGAGCTCACTGCTTCAAAATTCACGGAGCCTGACTCCTCTTGAACATTGACAGGAATCCCAGTATCCCTGTGGCTACTGGAAAGGGACCCTGGGTCTCCCGACTCACCTCGAGAAGCGTCCCTTTTGCCCTGCCAAGCCTCGAAGAGACTCCTGAGGTGTCCCTCGTAACTCGACAGGAGTCCTGACTTCGTTGAACAAACACGAGGGTTGAAGGGCCATCCCCGCCGTAAGTCGAGAATGTACCCCAGGTCCCCGCCGCAACTCGAGAAAAAACCATGAGACTTCCCCCTCCAAGCGAGATGAGGCCCGATTCCCCTGCACTGCATGCAGAGCAATTCCGTGAGCCCCCTGAAACATGTCAGGAGCCTCGACTTGCTTGATGGATGTCGAGACAGTCCGCAAAAACACTGTCACAAGTAGAGAGGGACCCTGAGGTCACACCAGCATCGCGAAGGAGCTCCATGGGCCCCAAAAGGAGCAACTCGAGATGAGGCCCCCGCTTCCCCTGCATTGACTCCAGAGCCATCCCCCAGTTCCCCATCAAACACGACCTGAGGCTTTGACTCCCTTTAGGCAACTCCAGAGGTTCCCCGAGAACAACGGGCCAAGTCTAGAGGAGTACCAAGTTCAGCAGAGCAACTCGAGGACTGCTCCGTGTACCCCAAATTGCCTCGAGATGAGAGCTGATTCCCTGGCTTAGACTCAAGACGTAGGCCACCTTTCCACAAGCCCCTCAAGAGGAGGCTTCTCTCAGCAATAGGTATGAGGGAGGGACCCTGAGATTGCTGCCTCAATGGGCATATACACCGAGAAGCCCTGACTCGAAAGGAGGCCGGGTTTTCCTTGCAGTGGCTTGAATACAGTCTAGTCTTTCATCTCACAAGGTGAAGGGATGTCTGCACCACCTGTGGAGTCCCTAGAGAAAGCCCTAGGTCCCCGACTCCTTTCGACGGAATGCCTCACATGCCTCTGACACCTCGAGAGGCACGCAGAGCTCACTGCTTCAAAATTTGACGGAGCCTGACTCCTCTTGAACATTGACAGGAATCCCAGTATCCCCCCTGTGGCTACTGGAAAGGGACCCTGGGTCTCCCGACTCACCTCGAGAAGCGTCCCTTTTGCCCTGCCAAGCCTCGAAGAGACTCCTGAGGTGTCCCTCGTAACTCGACAGGAGTCCTGACTTCGTTGAACAAACACGAGGGTTGAAGGGCCATCCCCGCCGTAAGTCGAGAATGTACCCCAGGTCCCCCCCAGCCGCAACTCGAGAAAAACCATGAGACTTCCCCCTCCAAGCGAGATGAGGCCCGATTCCCCTGCACTGCATGCAGAGCAATTCCGTGAGCCCCCTGAAACATGTCAGGAGCCTCGACTTGCTTGATGGATGTCGAGACAGTCCGCAAAAAAACACTGTCACAAGTAGAGAGGGACCCTGAGGTCACACCAGCATCGCGAAGGAGCTCCATGGGCCCCAAATCAACTCGAGATGAGGCCCGCTTCCCCTGCATTGACTCCAGAGCCATCCCCCGTTCCCCATCAAACACGACCTGAGGCTTGACTTGACTCCTTTAGGCAGGCAACTCCAGAGGTTCCCCGAGAACAACGGGCCAAGTCTAGAGGAGTACCAAGTTCAGCAGAGCAACTCGAGGACTGCTCCGTGTACCCCAAATTGCCTCGAGATGAGAGCTGATTCCCTGGCTTAGACTCAAGACGTAGGCCACCTTTCCACAAGCCCCTCAAGAGGAGGCTTCTCTCAGCAATAGGTATGAGGGAGGGACCCTGAGATTGCTGCCTCAATGGGCATATACACCGAGAAGCCCTGACTCGAAAGGAGGCCGGCTTTCCTTGCAGTGGCTTGAATACAGTCTAGTCTTTCATCTCACAAGGTGAAGGGATGTCTGCACCACCTGTGGAGTCCCTAGAGAAAGCCCTAGGTCCCCGACTCCTTTCGACGGAATGCCTCACATGCCTCTGACACCTCGAGAGGCACGCAGAGCTCACTGCTTCAAAATTTGACGGAGCCTGACTCCTCTTGAACATTGACAGGAATCCCAGTATCCCTGTGGCTACTGGAAAGGGGACCTGGGTCTCCCGACTCACCTCGAGAAGCGTTCCTTTTGCCCTGCCAAGCCTCGAAGAGACTCCTGAGGTGTCCCTCGTAACTCGACAGGAGTCCTGACTTCGTTGAACAACACGAGGGTTGAAGGGCCATCCCCGCCCCGCCGTAAGTCGAGAATGTACCCCAGGTCCCCGCCGCAACTCGAGAAAAACCATGAGACTTCCCCCTCCAAGCGAGATGAGGCCCGATTCCCCTGCACTGCATGCAGAGCAATTCCGTGAGCCCCCTGAAACATGTCAGGAGCCTCGACTTGCTTGATGGATGTCGAGACAGTCCGCAAAAACACTGTCACAAGTAGAGAGGGACCCTGAGGTCACACCAGCATCGCGAAGGAGCTCCATGGGCCCCAAATCAACTCGAGATGAGGCCCGCTTCCCCTGCATTGACTCCAGAGCCATCCCCCGTTCCCCATCAAACACGACCTGAGGCTTGACTCCCTTTAGGCAACTCCAGAGGTTCCCCAGAGAGAACAACGGGCCAAGTCTAGAGGAGTACCAAGTTCAGCAGAGCAACTCGAGGACTGCTCCGTGTACCCCAAATTGCCTCGAGATGAGAGCTGATTCCCTGGCTTAGACTCAAGACGTAGGCCACCTTTCCACAAGCCCCTCAAGAGGAGGCTTCTCTCAGCAATAGGTATGAGGGAGGGACCCTGAGATTGCTGCCTCAATGGGCATATACACCGAGAAGCCCTGACTCGAAAGGAGGCCGGGTTTCCTTGCAGTGGCTTGAATACAGTCTAGTCTTTCATCTCACAAGGTGAAGGGATGTCTGCACCACCTGTGGAGTCCCTAGAGAAAGCCCTAGGTCCCCGACTCCTTTCGACGGAATGCCTCACATGCCTCTGACACCTCGAGAGGCACGCAGAGCTCACTGCTTCAAAATTTGACGGAGCCTGACTCCTCTTGAACATTGACAGGAATCCCAGTATCCCTGTGGCTACTGGAAAGGGACCCTGGGTCTCCCGACTCACCTCGAGGCGTTTTGCCCTTTTGCCCTGCCAAGCCTCGAAGAGACTCCTGAGGTGTCCCTCGTAACTCGACAGGAGTCCTGACTTCGTTGAACAAACACGAGGGTTGAAGGGCCATCCCCGCCGTAAGTCGAGAATGTACCCCAGGTCCCCGCCGCAACTCGAGAAAAAAAAATGAGACTTCCCCCTCCAAGCGAGATGAGGCCCGATTCCCCTGCACTGCATGCAGAGCAATTCCGTGAGCCCCCTGAAACATGTCAGGAGCCTCGACTTGCTTGATGGATGTCGAGACAGTCCGCAAAAACACTGTCACAAGTAGAGAGGGACCCTGAGGTCACACCAGCATCGCGAAGGAGCTCCATGGGCCCCAAATCAACTCGAGATGAGGCCCGCTTCCCCTGCATTGACTCCAGAGCCATCCCCCGTTCCCCATCAAACACGACCTGAGGCTTGACTCCCTTTAGGCAACTCCAGAGGTTCCCCGAGAACAACGGGCCAAGTCTAGAGGAGTACCAAGTTCAGCAGAGCAACTCGAGGACTGCTCCGTGTACCCCAAATTGCCTCGAGATGAGAGCTGATTCCCTGGCTTAGACTCAAGACGTAGGCCACCTTTCCACAAGCCCCTCAAGAGGAGGCTTCTCTCAGCAATAGGTATGAGGGAGGGACCCTGAGATTGCTGCCTCAATGGGCATATACACCGAGAAGCCCTGACTCGAAAGGAGGCCGGCTTTCCTTGCAGTGGCTTGAATACAGTCTAGTCTTTCATCTCACAAGGTGAAGGGATGTCTGCACCACCTGTGGAGTCCCTAGAGAAAGCCCTAGGTCCCCGACTCCTTTCGACGGAATGCCTCACATGCCTCTGACACCTCGAGAGGCACGCAGAGCTCACTGCTTCAAAATTTGACGGAGCCTGACTCCTCTTGAACATTGACAGGAATCCCAGTATCCCTGTGGCTACTGGAAAGGGACCCTGGGTCTCCCGACTCACCTCGAGAAGCGTCCCTTTTGCCCTGCCAAGCTCGAAGAGACTCCTGAGGTGTCCCTCGTAACTCGACAGGAGTCCTGACTTCGTTGAACAAACACGAGGGTTGAAGGGCCATCCCCGCCGTAAGTCGAGAATGTACCCCAGGTCCCCGCCGCAACTCGAGAAAAACCATGAGACTTCCCCCTCCAAGCGAGATGAGGCCCGATTCCCCTGCACTGCATGCAGAGCAATTCCGTGAGCCCCCTGAAACATGTCAGGAGCCTCGACTTGCTTGATGGATGTCGAGACAGTCCGCAAAAACACTGTCACAAGTAGAGAGGGACCCTGAGGTCACACCAGCATCGCGAAGGAGCTCCATGGGCCCCAAATCAACTCGAGATGAGGCCCGCTTCCCCTGCATTGACTCCAGAGCCATCCCCCGTTCCCCATCAAACACGACCTGAGGCTTGACTTGACTCCCTTTAGGCAACTCCAGAGGTTCCCCGAGAACAACGGGCCAAGTCTAGAGGAGTACCAAGTTCAGCAGAGCAACTCGAGGTGTGCTCCGTGTACCCCAAATTGCCTCGAGATGAGAGCTGATTCCCTGGCTTAGACTCAAGACGTAGGCCACCTTTCCACAAGCCCCTCAAGAGGAGGCTTCTCTCAGCAATAGGTATGAGGGAGGGACCCTGAGATTGCTGCCTCAATGGGCATACACCGAGAAGCCCTGACTCGAAAGGAGGCCGGGTTTCCTTGCAGTGGCTTGAATACAGTCTAGTCTTTCATCTCACAAGGTGAAGGGATGTCTGCACCACCTGTGGAGTCCCTAGAGAAAGCCCTAGGTCCCCGACTCCTTTCGACGGAATGCCTCACATGCCTCTGACACCTCGAGAGGCACGCAGAGCTCACTGCTTCAAAATTTGACGGAGCCTGACTCCTCTTGAACATTGACAGGAATCCCAGTATCCCTGTGGCTACTGGAAAGGGACCCTGGGTCTCCCGACTCACCTCGAGAAGCGTTCCTTTTGCCCTGCCAAGCCTCGAAGAGACTCCTGAGGTGTCCCTCGTAACTCGACAGGAGTCCTGACTTCGTTGAACAAACACGAGGGTTGAAGGGCCATCCCCGCCGTAAGTCGAGAATGTACCCCAGGTCCCCGCCGCAACTCGAGAAAAACCATGAGACTTCCCCCTCCAAGCGAGATGAGGCCCGATTCCCCTGCACTGCATGCAGAGCAATTCCGTGAGCCCCCTGAAACATGTCAGGAGCCTCGACTTGCTTGATGGATGTCGAGACAGTCCGCAAAAACACTGTCACAAGTAGAGAGGGACCCTGAGGTCACACCAGCATCGCGAAGGAGCTCCATGGGCCCCAAATCAACTCGAGATGAGGCCCGCTTCCCCTGCATTGACTCCAGAGCCATCCCCCGTTCCCCATCAAACACGACCTGAGGCTTGACTCCCTTTAGGCAACTCCAGAGGTTCCCCGAGAACAACGGGCCAAGTCTAGAGGAGTACCAAGTTCAGCAGAGCAACTCGAGGACTGCTCTCGTGTACCCCCCAAATTGCCTCGAGATGAGAGCTGATTCCCTGGCTTAGACTCAAGACGTAGGCCACCTTTCCACAAGCCCCTCAAGAGGAGGCTTCTCTCAGCAATAGGTATGAGGGAGGGACCCTGAGATTGCTGCCTCAATGGGCATATACACCGAGAAGCCCTGACTCGAAAGGAGGCCGGGTTTCCTTGCAGTGGCTTGAATACAGTCTAGTCTTTCATCTCACAAGGTGAAGGGATGTCTGCACCACCTGTGGAGTCCCTAGAGAAAGCCCTAGGTCCCCGACTCCTTTCGACGGAATGCCTCACATGCCTCTGACACCTCGAGAGGCACGCAGAGCTCACTGCTTCAAAATTTGACGGAGCCTGACTCCTCTTGAACATTGACAGGAATCCCAGTATCCCTGTGGCTACTGGAAAGGGACCCTGGGTCTCCCGACTCACCTCGAGAAGCGTCCCTTTTGCCCTGCCAAGCCTCGAAGAGACTCCTGAGGTGTCCCTCGTAACTCGACAGGAGTCCTGACTTCGTTGAACAAACACGAGGGTTGAAGGGCCATCCCCGCCGTAAGTCGAGAATGTACCCCAGGTCCCCGCCGCAACTCGAGAAAAACCATGAGACTTCCCCCTCCAAGCGAGATGAGGCCCGATTCCCCTGCACTGCATGCAGAGCAATTCCGTGAGCCCCCTGAAACATGTCAGGAGCCTCGACTTGCTTGATGGATGTCGAGACAGTCCGCAAAAACACTGTCACAAGTAGAGAGGGACCCTGAGGTCACACCAGCATCGCGAAGGAGCTCCATGGGCCCCAAATCAACTCGAGATGAGGCCCGCTTCCCCTGCATTGACTCCAGAGCCATCCCCCGTTCCCCATCAAACACGACCTGAGGCTTGACTCCCTTTAGGCAACTCCAGAGGTTCCCCGAGAACAACGGGCCAAGTCTAGAGGAGTACCAAGTTCAGCAGAGCAACTCGAGGACTGCTCCGTGTACCCCAAATTGCCTCGAGATGAGGCTGATTCCCTGGCTTAGACTCAAGACGTAGGCCACCTTTCCACAAGCCCCTCAAGAGGAGGCTTCTCTCAGCAATAGGTATGAGGGAGGGACCCTGAGATTGCTGCCTCAATGGGCATATACACCGAGAAGCCCTGACTCGAAAGGAGGCCGGGTTTCCTTGCAGTGGCTTGAATACAGTCTAGTCTTTCATCTCACAAGGTGAAGGGATGTCTGCACCACCTGTGGAGTCCCTAGAGAAAGCCCTAGGTCCCCGACTCCTTTCGACGGAATGCCTCACATGCCTCTGACACCTCGAGAGGCACGCAGAGCTCACTGCTTCAAAATTTGACGGAGCCTGACTCCTCTTGAACATTGACAGGAATCCCAGTATCCCTGTGGCTACTGGAAAGGGACCCTGGGTCTCCCGACTCACCTCGAGAAGCGTCCCTTTTGCCCTGCCAAGCCTCGAAGAGACTCCTGAGGTGTCCCTCGTAACTCGACAGGAGTCCTGACTTCGTTGAACAAACACGAGGGTTGAAGGGCCATCCCCGCCGTAAGTCGAGAATGTACCCCAGGTCCCCGCCGCAACTCGAGAAAAAACCATGAGACTTCCCCCTCCAAGCGAGATGAGGCCCGATTCCCCTGCACTGCATGCAGAGCAATTCCGTGAGCCCCCTGAAACATGTCAGGAGCCTCGACTTGCTTGATGGATGTCGAGACAGTCCGCAAAAAAAACACTGTCACAAGTAGAGAGGGACCCTGAGGTCACACCAGCATCGCGAAGGAGCTCCATGGGCCCCAAATCAACTCGAGATGAGGCCCGCTTCCCCTGCATTGACTCCAGAGCCATCCCCCGTTCCCCATCAAACACGACCTGAGGCTTGACTCCCTTTAGGCAACTCCAGAGGTTCCCCGAGAACAACGGGCCAAGTCTAGAGGAGTACCAAGTTCAGCAGAGCAACTCGAGGACTGCTCCGTGTACCCCAAATTGCCTCGAGATGAGAGCTTCCCTTCCTGGCTTAGACTCAAGAAGACGTAGGCCACCTTTCCACAAGCCCCTCAAGAGGAGGCTTCTCTCAGCAATAGGTATGAGGGAGGGACCCTGAGATTGCTGCCTCAATGGGCATATACACCGAGAAGCCCTGACTCGAAAGGAGGCCGGGTTTCCTTGCAGTGGCTTGAATACAGTCTAGTCTTTCATCTCACAAGGTGAAGGGATGTCTGCACCACCTGTGGAGTCCCTAGAGAAAGCCCTAGGTCCCCGACTCCTTTCGACGGAATGCCTCACATGCCTCTGACACCTCGAGAGGCACGCAGAGCTCACTGCTTCAAAATTTGACGGAGCCTGACTCCTCTTGAACATTGACAGGAATCCCCCAGTATCCCTGTGGCTACTGGAAAGGGACCCTGGGTCTCCCGACTCACCTCGAGAAGCGTCCCTTTTGCCCTGCCAAGCCTCGAAGAGACTCCTGAGGTGTCCCTCGTAACTCGACAGGAGTCCTGACTTCGTTGAACAAACACGAGGGTTGAAGGGCCATCCCCGCCGTAAGTCGAGAATGTACCCCAGGTCCCCGCCGCAACTCGAGAAAAATGATGAGACTTCCCCCTCCAAGCGAGATGAGGCCCGATTCCCCTGCACTGCATGCAGAGCAATTCCGTGAGCCCCCTGAAACATGTCAGGAGCCTCGACTTGCTTGATGGATGTCGAGACAGTCCGCAAAAACACTGTCACAAGTAGAGAGGGACCCTGAGGTCACACCAGCATCGCGAAGGAGCTCCATGGGCCCCAAATCAACTCGAGATGAGGCCCGCTTCCCCTGCATTGACTCCAGAGCCATCCCCCGTTCCCCATCAAACACGACCTGAGGCTTGACTCCCTTTAGGCAACTCCAGAGGTTCCCCGAGAACAACGGGCCAAGTCTAGAGGAGTACCAAGTTCAGCAGAGCAACTCGAGGACTGCTGCTCGTGTACCCCAAATTGCCTCGAGATGAGAGCTGATTCCCTGGCTTAGACTCAAGACGTAGGGCCACCTTTCCACAAGCCCCTCAAGAGGAGGCTTCTCTCAGCAATAGGTATGAGGGAGGGACCCTGAGATTGCTGCCTCAATGGGCATATACACCGAGAAGCCCTGACTCGAAAGGAGGCCGGGTTTCCTTGCAGTGGCTTGAATACAGTCTAGTCTTTCATCTCACAAGGTGAAGGGATGTCTGCACCACCTGTGGAGTCCCTAGAGAAAGCCCTAGGTCCCCGACTCCTTTCGACGGAATGCCTCACATGCCTCTGACACCTCGAGAGGCACGCAGAGCTCACTGCTTCAAAATTTGACGGAGCCTGACTCCTCTTGAACATTGACAGGAATCCCAGTATCCCTGTGGCTACTGGAAAGGGACCCTGGGTCTCCCGACTCACCTCGAGAAGCGTCCCTTTTGCCCTGCCAAGCCTCGAAGAGACTCCTGAGGTGTCCCTCGTAACTCGACAGGAGTCCTGACTTCGTTGAACAAACACGAGGGTTGAAGGGCCATCCCCGGATTAAGTCGAGAATGTACCCCAGGTCCCCGCCGCAACTCGAGAAAAACCATGAGACTTCCCCCTCCAAGCGAGATGAGGCCCGATTCCCCTGCACTGCATGCAGAGCAATTCCGTGAGCCCCCTGAAACATGTCAGGAGCCTCGACTTGCTTGATGGATGTCGAGACAGTCCGCAAAAAAAACACTGTCACAAGTAGAGAGGGACCCTGAGGTCACACCAGCATCGCGAAGGAGCTCCATGGGCCCCAAATCAACTCGAGATGAGGCCCGCTTCCCCTGCATTGACTCCAGAGCCATCCCCCGTTTCCCCATCAAACACGACCTGAGGCTTGACTCCCTTTAGGCAACTCCAGAGGTTCCCCGAGAACAACGGGCCAAGTCTAGAGGAGTACCAAGTTCAGCAGAGCAACTCGAGGACTGCTCCGTGTACCCCAAATTGCCTCGAGATGAGAGCTGATTCCCTGGCTTAGACTCAAGACGTAGGCCACCTTTCCACAAGCCCCTCAAGAGGAGGCTTCTCTCAGCAATAGGTATGAGGGAGGGACCCTGAGATTGCTGCCTCAATGGGCATATACACCGAGAAGCCCTGACTCGAAAGGAGGCCGGGTTTCCTTGCAGTGGCTTGAATACAGTCTAGTCTTTCATCTCACAAGGTGAAGGGATGTCTGCACCACCTGTGGAGTCCCTAGAGAAAGCCCTAGGTCCCCGACTCCTTTCGACGGAATGCCTCACATGCCTCTGACACCTCGAGAGGCACGCAGAGCTCACTGCTTCAAAATTTGACGGAGCCTGACTCCTCTTGAACATTGACAGGAATCCCAGTATCCCTGTGGCTACTGGAAAGGGACCCTGGGTCTCCCGACTCACCTCGAGAAGCGTCCCTTTTGCCCTGCCAAGCCTCGAAGAGACTCCTGAGGTGTCCCTCGTAACTCGACAGGAGTCCTGACTTCGTTGAACAAACACGAGGGTTGAAGGGCCATCCCCGCCGTAAGTCGAGAATGTACCAGGGTCCCCGCCGCAACTCGAGAAAAACCATGAGACTTCCCCCTCCAAGCGAGATGAGGCCCGATTCCCCTGCACTGCATGCAGAGCAATTCCGTGAGCCCCCTGAAACATGTCAGGAGCCTCGACTTGCTTGATGGATGTCGAGACAGTCCGCAAAAACACTGTCACAAGTAGAGAGGGACCCTGAGGTCACACCAGCATCGCGAAGGAGCTCCATGGGCCCCAAATCAACTCGAGATGAGGCCCGCTTCCCCTGCATTGACTCCAGAGCCATCCCCCGTTCCCCATCAAACACGACCTGAGGCTTGACTCCCTTTAGGCAACTCCAGAGGTTCCCCGAGAACAACGGGCCAAGTCTAGAGGAGTACCAAGTTCAGCAGAGCAACTCGAGGACTGCTCCGTGTACCCAAATTGCCTCGAGATGAGAGCTGATTCCCTGGCTTAGACTCAAGACGTAGGCCACCTTTCCACAAGCCCCTCAAGAGGAGGCTTCTCTCAGAATAGGTATGAGGGAGGGACCCTGAGATTGCTGCCTCAATGGGCATATACACGAGGAAGCCCTGACTCGAAAGGAGGCCGGGTTTCCTTGCAGTGGCTTGAATACAGTCTAGTCTTTCATCTCAAAAGGTGAAGGGATGTCTGCACCACCTGTGGAGTCCCTAGAGAAAGCCCTAGGTCCCCGACTCCTTTCGACGGAATGCCTCACATGCCTCTGACACCTCGAGAGGCACGCAGAGCTCACTGCTTCAAAATTTGACGGAGCCTGACTCCTCTTGAACATTGACAGGAATCCCAGTATCCCTGTGGCTACTGGAAAGGGACCCTGGGTCTCCCGACTCACCTCGAGAAGCGTCCCTTTTGCCCTGCCAAGCCTCGAAGAGACTCCTGAGGTGTCCCTCGTAACTCGACAGGAGTCCTGACTTCGTTGAACAAACACGAGGGTTGAAGGGCCATCCCCGCCGTAAGTCGAGAATGTACCCCAGGTCCCCGCCGCAACTCGAGAAAAACCATGAGACTTCCCCCTCCAAGCGAGATGAGGCCCGATTCCCCTGCACTGCATGCAGAGCAATTCCGTGAGCCCCCTGAAACATGTCAGGAGCCTCGACTTGCTTGATGGATGTCGAGACAGTCCGCAAAAAACACTGTCACAAGTAGAGAGGGACCCTGAGGTCACACCAGCATCGCATGTACCCCGCGAAGGAGCTCATGGGCCCCCCAATCAACTCGAGATGAGGCCCGCTTCCCCTGCATTGACTCCAGAGCCATCCCCAAATCCACTCGTTCCCCATCAAACACGACCTGAGGCTTGACTCCCTTTAGGCAACTCCAGAGGTTCCGAGAACAACGGGCCAAGTCTAGAGGAGTACCAAGTTCAGCAGAGCAACTCGAGGACTGCTCCGTGTACCCCAAATTGCCTCGAGATGAGAGCTGATTCCCTGGCTTAGACTCAAGACGTATGCCACCTTTCCACAAGCCCCTCAAGAGGAGGCTTCTCTCAGCAATAGGTATGAGGGAGGGACCCTGAGATTGCTGCCTCAATGGGCATATACACCGAGAAGCCCTGACTCGAAAGGAGGCCGGGTTTCCTTGCAGTGGCTTGAATACAGTCTAGTCTTTCATCTCACAAGGTGAAGGGATGTCTGCACCACCTGTGGAGTCCCTAGAGAAAGCCCTAGGTCCCCGACTCCTTTCGACGGAATGCCTCACATGCCTTGACACATCGAGAGGCACGCAGAGCTCACTGCTTCAAAATTGACGGAGCCTGACTCCTCTTGAACATTGACAGGAATCCCAGTATCCTGTGTGGCTACTGGAAAGGGACCCTGGGTCTCCCGCCTCACCTCGAGAAGCGTCCCTTTTGCCCTGCCAAGCCTCGAAGAGACTCCTGAGGTGTCCCTCGTAACTCGACAGGAGTCCTGACTCGTTGAACAAACACGAGGGTTGAAGGGCCATCCCCGCCGTAAGTCGAGAATGTACCCCAGGTCCCCGCCGCAACTCGAGAAAAACCATGAGACTTCCCCTTCCAAGCGAGATGAAGCCCGATTCCCCTGCACTGCATGCAGAGCAATTCCGTGAGCCCCCTGAAACATGTCAGGAGCCTCGACTTGCTTGATGGATGTCGAGACAGTCCGCAAAAACACTGTCACAAGTAGAGAGGGACCCTGAGGTCACACCAGCATCGCGAAGGAGCTCCATGGGCCCCAAATCAATTCGAGATGAGGCCCGCTTCCCCTGCATTGACTCCAGAGCCATCCCCAGTTCCCCATCAAACACGACCTGAGGCTTGACTCCCTTTAAGCAACTCCAGAGGTTCCCCGAGAACAACGGGCCAAGTCTAGAGGAGTACCAAGTTCAGCAGAGCAAATCGAGGACTGCTCATTGTACCCAAATTGCCTCGAGATGAGAGCTGATTCCTGGCTTAGACTCAAGACGTAGGCCAATTTTCCACAAGCCCCTCAAGAGGAGGCTTCTCTCAGCAATAGGTATGAGGGAGGGACCCTGAGATTGCTGCCTCAATGGGCATATACACCGAGAAGCCCTTACTCGAAAAGAGGCCGGGTTTCCT
This sequence comes from Odocoileus hemionus, assembly GCA_020976825.1. Lineage (NCBI taxonomy): Eukaryota > Metazoa > Chordata > Mammalia > Artiodactyla > Cervidae > Odocoileus > Odocoileus hemionus. The sequence goes on along the minus strand of JAJLRB010001306.1, from coordinate 37,283 downwards.
TGCAATGGCTTGAATACAGTCTAGTCTTTCATCTCACAAGGTGAAGGGATGTCTGCACCCGCTGTGGAGTCCCTAGAGAAAGCCCTAGGTCCCCGACTCCTTTCGACGGAATGCCTCACATGCCTTTGACACCTCGAGAAGCACGCAGAGTTCACTGCTTCAAAAGGTGACGATGCCTGACTCCTCTTGAACATTGACAGGAATCCCAAAATCCCTGTGTCTACTGCAAAGAGACCGTGGGTCTCTCGACTCACATCGAGAAGCGTCCCTTTTGCCCTGCCAAGCCTCGAAGAGATTCCTGAGGTGTCCCTCTTAACTCGACAGGAGTCCTAATGTCGTTGGAACAAACAAGAGTGTTGAAGGGCAACAACCGCCGTAACTCGAAAATATACCCCAGGTCCCCGCCGCAACTCGAGAAAAACCATGAGACATCCCCCTCAAGCGAGATGAGGCCCGATTACCCTGCACTGCATGCAGAGCAATCCGTGAGCCCCCATGAAACATGTCAGGAGCCTCGACTTGCTTGATGGATGTCGAGAAAATCCGCAAAACACTGTCACAAGTAGAGAGGGACCTGAGTCACACCAGCATCGCAAAGGAGATCCATGGGCCCCAAATCAACTGGAGATGAGGCCCGATTCCCCTGCATTGACTCCAGAGCCATCCCCCAATCCCCATCAAACACAACCAGTGACATGACTCCCTTTAGGCAACTCCAGAGGTTCCCCGAGAACAACGTGCCAAGTCTAGAGGAATACCAAGTTCAGCAGAGCAACTCGAGGAATGCTCTGTGTACCCCAAATTGCCTGGCAATGAGAGCTGATTGCCTGGCTTAGACTCAAGACGTAGCCAACATTCCACAAGCCCTTCAAGAGGAGGCTTCTCTCAGCAATAGGTGTGAGGGAGGGACCCTGAGATTGCTGCCTCAAGTGGAATATACACCGAGAAGCCCTGACTCGAAAGGAGGCCGGATTTCCGTGCAGTGGCTTGAATACAGGCTTCTTTTTAATCTCACAAGGTGATCGGATGTCTGAATTCCACCTGTGGAGTCCCTAGAGAAAGCCCTAGTTCCCCCGAATCCTTTCGAAGGAATGCCTCACATGCCTTTGACACTTCGAGTGGCACGCAGAGTTCACTGCATCAAAAGCTGACGATGCCTGACTCCTCTTGAACATTGACAGGAATATCAATATCCCTGTGGCTACTGGAAAGGGACCCTGGGTCTCCCGCCTCACCATCGAGAAGCGTCCCTTTGGCCCTGCCAAGCCTAGAAGAGATTCCTGAGGTGTCCCTCATAACTAGACAGGAGTCCTGACGTCGCTGGACAAAACGAGCGTTGAAAGGCTATCCCCGCCGTAACTCGAGAATATAACCCAGGTCCCCACCGCAACTCGAGAAAAACCATGAGACTTCCCCCTCAAAGCAAAATGACACCCGATTTCCCTTCATTGCATGCAGAGCAATCCCGTGTTCCCCATGAAACATTTCAGAAGCCCTCAACATGCTTGTTGGATCTCTAGACAATCCCCAAGAACACTGTCACAAGTAGAGAGGGACCCTGAGTTCACACAAGCATCACGAAGGAGCTCGATGTACCCCAAATCAACTCGAGATGAGATCCGATTCCCCTAACCTTGACTCCTGAGCCATACCCAGATCCCCAGCAAACACGTCCAGTGGCTTGACTTCCTTTAGGCAACTCCAGAAATTCCCCGAGAACAACGTGCCAAGTCTAGAGGAATACCAAGTTCAGCAGAGCAACTCGAGGAATGCTCCGTGGACGGCAAATTGACTGCAGATGAGAGCTGATTGCCTGGCTTAGACTCAAGATGTATGCCAACTATCCACAAGCCTCTCAAGAGGAGGCTTCTCTCAGCAATAGGTGTGAGGGAGGGAACCTGAGTTTGCTGCCTCAAGTGGAATATACACCGAGAAGCCCTGACTCGAAAGGAGGCCGTGATTCCTTGCAGTTGCTTGAATACAGGCTCCTCTTTCATCTCACAAGGTGAAGGGATGTCTGAATCCCCTGTGGAATCCCTACAGAAAGTGCTAGATCCCCGACTCCTTTCGACGGAATGCCTCACATGCCTTTGACACCTCGAGCGGCAAGCAGAGTTCACTGCTTCAAAAGTGACGATGCCTGACTCCTCTTGAACATTGACAGGAATCCCAATATCCCTGTGGCTACTGGAAAGGGACCCTGGGTCTCCCGCCTCACCTCGAGAAGCGTCCTTTGTCCTGCCAAGCCTCGAAGAGATTCCTGAGGTGTCCCTCGTAACAGGACAGGAGTCCTGACGTCTCTGGAAAAACACGAGTGTTGAAGAGCCATCCCCACCGTAACTCGAGAATATACCCCAGGTCCCCGCCGCAACTCGAGAAAAAACCATGAGACTTCCCCCTCACAAGCGAGATGAGGCCCGATTCCCCTGCAATGCATGCAGAGCAATCCCGTGATCCCCATGAAACATGTAAGGAGCCTCGACTTGCTTGATGGATCTCGAGTGAGACAATACGCAAGAACACTGTCACAAGTACAGAGGGACCCTGAGGTCACACCAGCATCGCGAAGGAGCTCCATGTACCCCAAATCAACTCGAGATGAGGCCCGATTCCCCTGCCCTTGACTCCAGAGCCATCCCCCGTTCCACATCAAACACGACCAGTGGCTTGACTTCCTTTAGGCAACTCCAGAGGTTCCCCGAGAACAACGTGCCAAGCCTAGAGGAATACCAAGTTCAGCAGAGCAACTCGAGGACTGCTCCGTGGACCCCAAATTGCCTGGAGATGAGAGCTGATTGCCTGGCTTAGACTCAAGAAAGATGCACACTTTCCACAAGCCCCTCAAGAGAAGGCTTCTCTCAGCAGTAGGTGTGAGGGAGGGACCTGAATTTGCTGCCTCAAGTGGAATACACAACGAGAAGCCCTGACTCGAAAGGAGGCTGGGTTTCCTTGCAGTGGCTTGAATACAGGCTATCCTCTTCATCTCACAAGGTGAAGGGATGTCTGAATCCCCTGTGGAGTCCCTATAGAAAAAGGCCTAGGTCCCCCACTCCTTTCGATGGAATGCCTCACATGCCTTTGACACCTCGAGCGGCAATGCAGAGTTCACTGCTTCAAAAGGTGACGATGCCTGACTCCTCTTGAACATTGACAGGAATCCCCATATCCCTGAGGCTACTGGAAAGGGACCCTGGGTCTCCCGCCTCACCTCGAGAAGCGTCCCTTTGGCCCTGCCAAGCCTCGAAGAGATTCCTGATGTGTCCCGTAACTCGACAGGAGTCCTGACGTCGCTGACAAACACAGATTTGAAGGGCCATCCCCGCCGTAACTCGAGAATATACCCCAGTCCCCGGCGCAACTCGAGAAAAACCATGAGACTTCCCCCTCAAAGCGAGATGAGGCACGATTCCCCTGCACTGCATGCAGAGCAATCCCGTGATCCCCATGAAACATGTAAGGAGCCTCGACTTGCTTGATGGATCTTGAGACAATCCGCAAGAAAACTGTCACAAGTACAGAGGGACCCTGAGGTCACACCAGCATCGCGAAGGAGCTCCATGTACCCCAAATCAACTCGAGATGAGGCCCGATTCCCCTGCCTTGACTCCAGAGCCATCCCCCGTTCCCCATCAAACACGAAAGTGGCTTGACTTCCTTTAGGCAACTCCAGAGGTTCCCCGAGAACAACGTGCCAAGTCTAGAGGAATACAAAGTTCAGCCGAGCAACTCGAGGAATGCTCCGTGGACCACAAATTGCCTGGAGATGAGAGCTGATTGCCTGGCTTAGACTCAAGAAATGCCAACATTCCACAAGCCCCTCAAGAGGAGGCTTCTCTCAGCAATAGGTGTGAGGGAAGGACCCTGAGTTTGCTGCCTCAAGTGAATCATACACCGAGAAGCCCTGACTCGAAAGGAGGCCGTGTTTCCTTGCAGTTGCTTGAATACAGCCTCCTCTTTCATCTCACAAGGTGAAGGGATGTGAGAATCCCCTGTGGAGTCCCTAGAGAAAGTGCTAGGTCCCCGACTCCTTTCGACGGAATGCCTCACATGCCTTTGACACCTCGAGCGGCACACAGAGTTCACTGCTTCAAAAGGTGACGATGCCTGACTCTTCTTGAACATTGACAGGAATCCCCATATCAATTTGGCTACTGGAAAGGGACCCTGGGTCTCCCGCCTCACTTCGAAAAGCGTTCCTTTGGCCCTGCCAAGCCTCGAAGAGATTCCTGAGGTGTCCCTCGTAACTCGACAGGAGTCCTGACGTTGCTGGATAAACACGAGTTTTGAAGGGCCTTCCCCGCCGTAACTCGAGAATATAACCCAGGTCCCTGCCTCAACTCGAGAAAAACCATGAGGCTTCCCCCTCAAAGCGAGATGAGGCACGATTCCCCTGCACTGCATGCAGAGCAATCCCGTGATCCCCATGAAACATGTAAGGAGACTCGACTTGCTTGATGGATCTCGAGACAATCCGCAAGAACACTGTCACAAGTACAGAGGGACCCTGAGGTCACACCAGCATCAAGAAGGAGCTCCATGTACCCCAAATCAACTCGAGATGAGGCCCGATTCCCCTGCCTTGACTCCAGAGCCATCCCCCGTTCCCCATCAAACAAGACAGTGGCTTGACTTCCTTAGGTAACTCCAGAGGTTCCCCAAGAAAAACGTGTGAAGTCTAGAGAAATACCAAGTTCAGCCGAGCAACTAGAGGAATGCTCCGTGGACCCAAATTGCCTGGAGATGAGAGCTGATTGCCTGGCTTAGACTCAAGAAGTATGCCACTTTCCACAAGCCCCTCAAGAGAAGGCTTCTCTCAGCAATAGATGTGAGGGAGAGACCCTGAGTTTGCTGCCTCAAGTGGAATATACACCGAGAAGCCCTGACTCGGAAGGAGGCCGGGTTTTCTTGCAGTGACTTGAATACAGGCTCCTCTTTCATCTCACAAGGTGAAGGGATGTCTGAATCCCCTGTGGAGTCCCTAGAAAGAAGCCCTAGGTCCCCGACTCCTTTCGACGGAATGCCTCACATGCCTTTGACACCTCGAGCGGCACGAAGAGTTCACTGCTTCAAAAGGTGACGATGCCTGACTCCTCTTGAACATTGACAGGAATCCCCATATCCCTGTGGCTAATGGAAAAGGACCATGGGTCTCCCGCCTCACCTCGAGAAGCGTCCCTTTGGCCCTGCCAAGCCTCGAAGATATTCCTGAGGTGTCCCTCGTAACTCGACAGGAGTCCTGACGTCCCTGGATAAACAAGAGTTTTGAAGGGCCTTCCATGCCGTAACTCGAGAATATAACCCAGGTCCCTGCCTCAACTCGAGAAAAACCATGAGACTTCCCGCTCAATGCGAGATGAGCCCCGATTCCCCTGAACTGCATGCAGAGCAATTCCGTGAGCCCCATGAAACATGTAAGGAGCCTCGACTTGCTTGATGGATGTCAAGACAGTCCGCAAGAAAACTGTCACAAGTAGAGAGGGACCCTGAGGTCACACCAGCATCGCGAAGTAGCTCCATGTACCCCAAATTAACTCGAGATGAGGCCGATTCCCCTGCCTTGACTGCACAGCCATCCCGCCTTCCACATCAAACAGGACAGTGGCTTGACATTCTTTAGTGAACACAAGGTGTTCCCCTAGAAAAACGTGCCAAGCCTAGAGGAATACCAAGTTCATAGAGCCACTCGAGAAATGGTCCGTGGACCCCAAATTGCCTGGAGATGAGGGCTGATTGCCTGGCTTAGACTCAAGAAGGATGCCTACTTTTCACAAGCCCCTCAAGAGAAGGATTCTCTCAGCAGTAGGTGTGAGGGAGGGACCCTGTGCTGCCTCAATTGGAATATACACGAGAAGCCCTGACTCGAAAGGAGGACGGGTTTCCTTGCAGTGACTTGAATACAGGCTCCTCTATCATCTCACAAGGTGAAGGGATGTCTGAATCCCCTGTGGAGTCCCTAGAAAAAGCCTAGGTCCCCGACTCCTTTCGATGGAATGCCTCACATGACTTTGACACTCAAGCGGAACGCAGAGTTCACTGCTTCAAAAGGTGACGATGCCTGACTCCTCTTGAACATTGACAGGAATCCCCATATCTCTGGGCTACTGGAAAGGGACCTGGGTCTCCCGCCTCACCTCGAGAAGCGTCCCTTTGGCCCTGCCAAGCCTCGAAGAGATTTCTGAGGTGTCCCTCGTAACGACAGGAGTCCTGACGTCGCTGGACAAACACGAGTTTTGAAGGGCCATCCCCATCTTAACTCGAGAATATACCCCAGGTCCCCACCGCAACTCGAGAAAAACCATGAGACTTCCCCCTCAAAGCAAGATGAGGCACGATTACCCTGCACTGCATGCAGAGCAATCCCGTGAACCGCATGAAACATGTAAGGAGACTCGACTTGCTTGATGGATCTTGAGACAATTCGCAAGAACACTGTCACAAGTAGAGAGGGACCCTGAGGTCACAGCAGCATCACGAAGGAGCTCCATGTACCCAAAAACAACTCGAGATGAGGCCCGATTCCCTTGACTTGACGCCTGAGCCATACCCCGATCCCCAGCAAACACGACCAGTGGCTTGACTTTCTTTAGGCAACTCTAGGGGTTCCCCGAGAACAACATGCCAAGCCTAGAGAAATACCAAGTTCAGCAGAGCAAATCGAGGAATGCTCCGTGGACCGCAAATTGCCTGGAGTTGAGAGCTGATTGCCTGGCTTAGACTCAAGACGTATGCCAACATTCCACAAGCCCCACAAAGGTAGGCTTCTCTTATCAGTAGGTGTGAGGGTGGAACCCTGAGATTTCTGCCTCAAGTGGAATATACACCGAGAAGCCCTGACTCGAAAGGAGGCCGGGTTTCCTTACAGTGAATTGAATACAGCTCCTCTATCATCTCACAAGGTGAAGGGATGTCTGAATCCCCTGTGGAGTCCCTAAAGAAAGCCCTAGGTCCCGACTCTTTCGACGTAATGCCTCACATGCCTTTGACACCTCGAGCGGCACGCAGAGTTCACTGCTTCAAAAGGTGACGATGCCTGACTCCTCTTGAACATTGACAGGAATCCCCATATCCCTGTGCTAACTGGAAAATGGACCTGGGTCTCCCGCCTCACCTCGAGAAGCGTCCCTTTTTCCCTGCCAAGCCTCGAAGAGATTCTTGAGGTGTCCCTCGTAACTCGACAGGAGTCCTGACGTCGCTGGATAAACAAAACGAGTTTTGAAGGGCCTTCCCCGCCGTAACTCGAGAATATAACCCAGGTCCCTGCCTCAACTCAAGAAAAACCATGAGGTTTCCCCCTCAAAGCGAGATGAGGCCCGATTCCCCTGCACTGCATGCAGAGCAATTCCGTGAGTCCCATGAAACATGTAAGGAGACTCGACTTGCTTGATGGATCTCGAGACAATCCGCAAGAACACTGTCACAAGCACAGAGGGACACTGACGTCACACCAGCATCGAGAAGTAGCTCCATGTACCCCAAATTAACTCGAGATGAGGCCCGATTCCCCTGCCTTGACTCACAGCCATCCCCCTTCCCCATCAAAAACGACAGTGGTTTGACTTCCTTTAGGGAACACCAGAGGTTACCCTAGAAAAACGTGCCAAGCCTAGAGGAATACCAAGTTCATAGAGCCACTCGAGAAATGCTCCTGGACCCCAAAATGCCTGGAGATGAGAACTGATAGCCTGGCTTAGACTCAAAAAGGATGCCTACTTTCCATAAGCCCCTCAAGAGAAGGCTTCTCTCAGCAGTAAGTGTGAGGGAGTGACCCTGAGTTTGCTGCCTCAATTGGAATATACACCGAGAAGCCCTGACTCGGAAGGAGGACGGGTTTTCTTGCAGTGGCTTGAATACAGGCTCCTCTTTCATTTCACAAGGTGAAGGGATGTCTGAATCCCCTGTGGAGTCCATAGAGAAAGGCCTAGGTTCCCGACTCCTTTCAACGAAATGCCTCACATGACTTTGACACCTCGAGCGGGACGCAGAGTTTACTGCTTCAAAAGGTGACGATGCCTGACTCCTCTTGAACATTGACAGGAATCCCAATATCCCTGTGGCTATTGGAAAGGGACCCTGGGCTCCCGCCTCACCTCGAGAAGCGTCCCTTTGGCCCTGCCAAGCCTCGAAAAGAATCCTGAGGTGTCCCTCGTAACTCGACAGGAGTCCTGATGTTGCTGGAGAAACACGAGTCTTGAAGTGCCATCCCTGCCGTAACTCGAGAATATAACCCAGGTCCCTGCACCGCAACTCGAGAAAAACCATGAGACTTCCCCCTCAAAGCGAGATGAGGCACGATTCTCCTGCACTGCATGCAGAGCAATCCCGTGATCGCCATGAAACATGTAAGGAGCCTCGACTTGCTTGATGGATCTCAGACAATCCGCAAGAAAACTGTCACAAGTACAGAGGGACCCTGAGGTCACACCAGCATCGCGAAGTAGCTCCATGTACCCCAAATCAAACTCGAGATGAGGCCCGATTCCCCTGCCTTGAATGCAGAGCCATCCCACGTTGCACATCAAACACGACAGTGGCTTGACTTCCTTTAGGCAACTCCAGAGGTTCCCCGAGAAAAACGTGCCAAGCCTAGAGGAATACCAAGTTCATAGAGCCTCTCGAGGAATGCTCCGTGGACCCAAATTGCTGGAGATGAGAGCTGATTGCCTGGCTTAGACTCAAGAAAGATGCCTTACTTTCCACAAGCCCCTCAAGAAAAGGCTTCTCTCAGCAGTAGGTGTGAGGGAGGGACCCTGTGTTGCTGCCTCAAATGGAATATACACCGAGAAGCCCTGACTCGAAAGGAGGCCGGGTTTCCTTGCAGTGGCTTGAATACAGGCTCCTCTTTCATCTCACAAGGTGAAGGGATGTCTGAATCCCCTGTGGAGTCCCTAGAGAAAGGCCTAGGACCCCCGACTCCTTTCGACGGAAATTCCTCACATGACTTTGACACCTCGAGCGGCACGCAGAGTTCACTGCTTCAAAAGGTGACGATGCCTGACTCCTCTTGAACATTGACAGGAATCCAATATCCTTGTGGCTACTGGAAAGGGACCCTGGGTCTCCCGCCTCACCTCGAGAAGCGTCCCTTTGGCCCTGCCAAGCCTCGAAGAGATTCCTGAGGTGTCCCTCGTAACTCGACAGGAGTCCTGACGTCGCTGGACAAACACGAGTGTTGAAGGCCATCCCCGCCGTAACTCGAGAATATAAACCAGGTCCCCACCGCAACTCGAGAAAAACCATCAGACTTCCCCCTCAAAGCGAGATGATGCCCGATTCCCCTGCATTGCATGCAGAGCAATCCCGTGATCCCATGAAACATGTAAGGAGCTCGACTTGCTTGATGGATCTCAAGACAATCCGCAAGAACACTGTCACAAGTAGAGAGGGACGCCTGAGGTCACACAAGCATCGCGAAGGGCTCCATGTACCCCAAAACAATTCGAGATGAGGCCCGATTCCCTTGCCTTGTCTCCAGAGCCATCCCCGATCCCCAGTCAAACACGACCAGTGGCTTGACTTTCCTTTAGGCAACTCCAGAGGTTCCCCGAGAAAAACCTGCCAAGCCTAGAGGAATACCAAGTTTAGAAGAGCAACTCGAGGAATGCTCCATGGACCCCAAATTGTCTGGAGATGAGAGCTGATTGCCTGGCTTAGACTCAAAACGTATGCCAACATTCCACAAGCCCCACAAGGGGAGGCTTCTCTCAGCAGTAGGTGTGAGGGAGGGACCCTGAGTTTGCTGCCTCAAATGGAATATACACCGAGAAGCCCTGACTCGAAAGGAGGCCGGGTTTCCTTGCAGTGGCTTGAATACAGGCTCATTTTTCATCTCACAAGGTGAAGGGATGTCTGAATCCCCAGGAGTCCCTAGAGAAAGCCTAGGTCCCCGACTCCTTTCGATGGAATGCCTCACATGCCTTTGACACCTCGAGCGGCATGCAGAGTTCACTGCTTCAAAAGGTGACGATGCCTGACTCCTCTTGAACATTGACAGGAATCCCAATATCCCTGTGGCTACTGGAAAGGGACACTGGGTCTCCCAGGCTCACCTCGAGAAGCATCCCTTTGATCCTGCAAGCCTCGAAGAGATTCCTGAGGTGTCCGTCGTAACTAGTTTGACAGGAGTCCTGACGTCGCTGGACAAAACAGAGTTTTGAAGGGCCATCCCCATCGTAACTCGAGGATATACCACAGTCCCCACCGCAACTCGAGAAAAACCATGAGACTTCCCCTCAAAGCGAGATGAGGCACGATTCCCCTGCACTGCATGCAGAGCAATCCCGTGATCCCCATGAAACATGAAGGAGACCTCGACTTGCTTGATGGATTTTGAGACAATCCGCAAGAACACTGTCACAAGTAGAGAGGGACCCTGAGGTCACACCAGCATCATGAAGGAGCTCCATGACTCCCAAATCAACTCGAGATGAGGCCCGATTCCCCTTGACTTGACTCCAGAGCCATCCCCGATTCCCATCAACACGACCAGTGGCTTGACTTTCTTTAGGCAACTCCAGAGGTTCCCCGAGAAAAACCTGCCAAGCCTAGAGGAGAATACCAAGTTCAGCAGAGCAACTCGAGGAATGCTCCGTGGACCCCAAATTGCCTGGAGTTGAGAGCTGATTGCCTGGCTTGACTCAAGACGTATGCAACTTTCCACAAGCCCCACAAGGTAGGCTTCTCTCAGCAGTAGGTGTGAGGGTGGAACCCTGAGATTTCTGCCTCAAGTGGAATATACACCGAGAAGCCCTGACTCGAAAGGAGGCCGGGTTTCCTTACAGTGGCTTGAATACAGGCTCGTCATTTTTCATCTCACAAGTGAAGGGATGTCTGAATCCCCTGTGGAAGTCCCTAGAGAAAGCCTAGGTCCCCGACTCCTTTCACGAAATGCCTCACATGACTTTGACACCTCGAGCGGCACGCAGAGTTCTACTGCTTCAAAAGCTGACAATGCCTGACTCCTCTTGAACATTGACAGGAATTCCCAATATCCCTGTGGCTATGGAAAGGGACACTGTGTCTCCCGCCTCACTCGAGAAGCGTCCCTTTGGCCCTGCCAAGCCTCGAAGAGATTCCTGGAGGTGTCCCTCGTAACTCGACAGGAGTCCTGATGTTGCTGGACAAACACGAGTCTTGAAGTGCCATCCCTGCCCTATCTCGAGAATATAACCCAGGTCTGCACTGCAAATCGAGAAAAACCATGAGACTTCCCCTCAAAGCGAGATGAGGCCACGATTCTACCTGCACTGCATGCAGAGCAATCCCGTGATCCCCATGAAACATGTAAGGAGCCTCGACTTGCTTGATGGATCTTGAGACAATCCGCAAGAACACTGCCACAAGTACAGAGGGACCCTGAGGTCACACAGCATCGCCAAGGAGCTCCATGTACCCCAAATCAACTCGAGATGAAGCCCGATTTCCCTGCCTTGAATTCAGAGCCATCCCCGTTCCACATCAAACACGAAAGTGGCTTGACTTCCTTTTGGCAACTCCAGAGGTTCCCCGAGAAAAACGTGCCAAGCCTAGAGGAATACCAAGTTCATAGATCCTCTCGAGGAATGCTCCGTGGACCAAAATTGCTGGAGATGAGAGCTGATTGCCTGGCTTAGACTCAAGAAAGATGCCTACTTTCCAGAAGCCCCTCAAGAGAAGGCTTCTCTCAGCAGTAGGTGTGAGGGAGTGACCCTGTGTTTGCTGCCTCAATTGGAATATACACTGAGAAGCCCTGACTCGAAAGGAGGCCGGTTTTCCTTGCAGTGGCTTGAATACAGGCTCCTCTTTCATCTCACAAGGTGAAGGGATGTCTGAATCCCCTGTGGAGTCCCTAGAGAAAGGCCTAGGTCCCGACTCCTTTCAACGAAATGCCTCACATGACTTGACACCTCGAGCGGCACGCAGAGTTTCACTGCATCAAAAGGTGATGATGCCTGATTCCCCTTGAACATTGACAGGAATCCCAATATCCCTGTGGCTACTGGAAAGGGACCTGGGTCTCCCGCCTCACCTCGTGAAGCGTCCTTTGTCCCTACCAAGCCTAGAAGAGATTCTTGAGGTGTCCCTCATAACTAGACAGGAATCCTGACGTCGCTGGACAAACACGAGTGTTTAAGGCCATCCCCACCGTAACTCGAGAATATAAACCAGTCCCCTCCGCAACTTGAGAAAAACCATCAGACTTCCCCCTCAAAGAGAGATGATGCCCGATTCCCCTTCATTGCATGCAGAGCAATCCCGTGATCCCATGAAACTTGTAAGGAGCCTCGACTTGCTTGATGTATCTCAAGACAATCCCCAAGAACACTGTCACAAGTAGAGAGGGACGCTGAGGTCACACAAGCATGACGAAGGGCTCCATGTACCCCAAAACAACTCGAGATGAGGCCCGATTCCCTTGACTTGACTCCTGAGCCATACCCCGATCCCCAGCAAACACGACCAGTGGCTTGACTTTCTTTAGGCAACTCTAGAGGTTCCCCGAGAAAAAACCTGCCAAGCCTAGAGGAATACCAAGTTCATAGCAGAGCAACTCGAGGAATGCTCCATGGACCACAAATTGTCTGGAGTTGAGAGCTGATTGCCTGGCTTAGACTCAAGAAAGTATGCCAACATACCACAAGCCCCAGAAGGGGAGGCTTCTCTCATCAGTAGGTGTGAGGGTGGAACCCTGAGTTTTCTTCCTCAAGTGGAATATACACCGAGAAGCCCTGACTCGAAAGGAGGCCGGGTTTCCTTGCAGTGGATTGAATACAGGCTCATCTTTCATCTCACAAGGTGAAGGGATGTCTGAATCCCCAGGAGTCCCTAGAGAAAGGCCTAAGTCCCCTACTCCTTACGATGGAATGCCTCACATGATTTTGACACCTCGAGCGGCATGCAGAGTTCACTGCTTCAAAAGGTGACGATGCCTGACTCCTCTTGAACATTGAGAGGAATCCCAATATCCCTGTGGCTACTGGAAAGGGACACTGGGTCTCCAGGCTCACCTCGAGAAGCATCCCTTTGACCCTGCCAAGCCTCGAAGAGATTCCTGAGGTGTCCGTCGTAATTCGACAGGAGTCCTGACGTCGCTGGAGAAACTCGAGTTTTGAAGGGCCATCCCCGCCGTAATTCGAGAATATACCCCAGGTCCCCACCGCAACTCGAGTAAAACCATCAGGCTTCCCTCTCAAAGCGAGATGAGGCACGATTCCCCTGCAATGCCTGCAGAGCAATCCCGTGATCCCCATGAAACCTGTAAGGAGCCTCGACTTGCTTGATGGATGTCCAGACAGTCCGCAAGAACACTGTCACAAGTAGAGAGGGAGCCTGAGGTCACACCAGCATCGCGAAGGAGTTCCATGTACTCCAAATCAACTCGAGATGAGGCCCAATTCCCCGGCCTTGACTCCAGAGCCATCCCCGGTTCCTCATCAAACACGACCAGCGTTTTGACTTCCTTTAGGCAACCCCAGAGTTTCCCAGAGAACAACGTGCCAAGCCTAGAGGAATACCAAGTTCAGCACAGCAACTCGAGGAATGCTCCGTCGACCCCAAATTGACTGGAGATGAGAGCTGATTGCCTGCTTTGATTCAAGACGTATGGCAACTTTCCATACGACCCTCAAGGGAAGGCTGCTCTCAGCAGTAGGTGTGTGGGAGGGATCCTGAGTTTGCTGCCTCAAGTGGAATATACACCGAGAAGCCCTGACTCGAATGGAGGCCGGGTTTCCTTTCAGAGGCTTGAATACAGGCTCGTCTTTCATCTCACAAAGTGAAGGGATGTCTGAATCCCCGGTGGAGTCCCTAGAGAAAGCCCTAGGTCCCCGACTCCTTTCGACGGAATGACTCACATGCCTTTGACACCTCGAGCGGCACTCACAGTTCTATGCTTCTAAAGGTGACGACGACTCACTCCTCTTGAACATTGACAGGAATCCCAATATCACTGTCGCTACTGGAAGGGACCCTGGGCCTCCCACCTCACTTCGAGAAGTGTCCCTTTGCCCCTGCCAAGCCTCAAAGAGAGTCCTGAGGTTTCCCTCATAACTAAAGAGGAGTCCAGACATCGCTGGACAAACACGAGTGTTGAAGGGCCATCCCCGCCGTAACTCGAGTATATAACACAGGTCCCAGCCGCAATTCGAGAAAAACCATGAGACTTCCCGCTCAAAGCGAGATGAGGCCCGATTCCCCTGCAATGCATGCAGAGCAATCCTGTGATCTCCATGAAACATATAAGGAGCCTCGACTTCCTTGATGGATCTCGAGACAATCCCCAAGAACACTTTCACAAGTAGAGAGGGACCCTGAAGTCACACAAGCATCACGAAGTAGTTCCATGTACACCAAATCAACTCGAGATGAGGCCCGATTCCCCTGCCTTGACTCCAGAGGCATCCCCAGTTCCCCAGCACACACGACCAGTGGCTTGTCTTCCTTTAAACAACTCCAGAGGTTCCCCGAGAACAACTTGCCAAGCCTAGAGGAACACCAAGTTCAGGAGAGCAACTCGAGGAATGCTCCTTGGAACCCAAATTGCCTGGAGATGAGAGTGGATTGCCTGGATTGGACTCAAGACGTATGCCAACTTTCCACAAGCCCCTCAAGTGTAGGCTTCTCTCAGCAGTAGGTGTGAGGGACGGACCCTGAGTTTAATGCCTCAAGTGGAATAAACACCGAAAAGCCCTGACTGGAAAGGAGGCCGGGTTTCCTTACAGTGGCTTGAAAACAGGTTCCTCGTTCATTTCACAAGGTGAAGGTATGTCTGAATCCCCAGTGGAGTCCCTAGAAAAAACCCTAGGTCACCGACTCCTTTCGACGGAATGCCTCACATGCATTTGACATCTCGAGCGGCACGCAGAGTTCACTGCTTCAAAAGGTGACGATGCCTGACTCCTCTTGAACATTGACAGGAATGCCAATATCCCTGAGGCTACTGGAAAGGGACACTTTGCCTCCTGCCTCACCTCGAGAAGCGTCCCTTTGGCCCTGCCTAGCCTCGAAGAGATTCCGGACGTGTCCCTCGTAACTCGACAGGAGTCCTGATGTCGCTGAACAAACACGAGTCTTGAAGTGCCATCCCTGCCGTATCTCGAGAATTTAACCCAGGTCTGCAGCACAACTCGAGAAAAACCATGAGACTTCCCCCTCAAAGCGAGATGAGGCACGATTCTCCTGCACTGCATGCAGAGCAATCCCGTGATCCCCATGAAACATGTAAGGAGCCTCGACTTGCTTGATGGATCTTGAGACAATCCGTAAGAACACTGTCACAAGTACAGAGGGACCCTGAGGTCACACCAGCATCGCCAAGGAGCTCCATGTACCCCAAATCAACTCGAGATGAATCCCGATTCCCCTGCCTTGAATGCAGAGCCATCCCGCGTTCCACATCAAACACGAAAGTGGCTTGACTTCCTTTAGGCAACTCCATAGGTTCCCCGAGAAAAAAGTGCCAACCCTAGAGGAATACCAAGTTCATAGATCCTCTCGAGGAATGCTTCGTAGACCACAAATTGCCTGGAGATGAGAGCTGATTGCCTGGCTTAGACTCAAGAAAGATGCCTACTTTCCACAAGCCCCTCAAGAGAAGACTTCTCTCAGCAGTAGGTGTGAGGGAGGGACCCTGAGTTTGCTGCCTCAAATGGAATATACACCGAGAAGCCCTGAGTCGAAAGGAGGCTGGGTTTCCTTACAGTGACTTGAATACAGGCTCCTCTATCATCTCACAAGGTGAAGGGATGTCTGAGTCCCCTGTGGAGTCCATAGAAAAAGGCCTAGTTCCCCGACTCCTGGCGATGGAATGCCTCACATGCCTTTGACAACTCGAGTGGAAGACAGAGTTCACTACTTCAAAAGGTGACGATGCCTGACTCCTCTTGAACATTGACAGGAATCCCCATATCTCTGGGCTACTGGAAAGGGACCCTGGGTCTCCCGCCTCACCTTGAGAAGAGTCCCTTTGGCCCTGCCAAGCCTCGAAGAGATTTCTGAGGTATCCGTCGTAACTCCACAGGAGTCCTGACGTCGCTGGACAAACACGAGTTTTTTTTTTTTTTTTTTTTTTATTATATTTTTATTTTTATTTTTATTTTTTTTAATTTTTTTTAATTTTTATTAGTTTGAGGCTAATTACTTTACATCATTACAGTAGTTTTTGTTATACATTGATATGAATTAGCCATGGATTTACATGTACTCCCCATCCCAGTCCCCCCTCCCACCTCCCTCTCCACCCGATCCCTCTGGGTCCTCCCAGTGCACCAGGCCCGAGCACTTGTCTCATGCACCCAACCTAGTCTGGTGATCTGTTTCACCCTAGATAATATACATGTTTCAATGCTGTTCTCCTGAAACATCCCACCCTCACCTTCTCCCAGAGTCCACAAGTCTGTTCCATACATCTGAGTCTCTTTTTCTGTTTTGCATATAGGGTTATCGTTACCATCTTTCTAAAGTCCATATATATGTGTTAGTATACTGTAATGGTCTTTATCTTTCTGGCTTACTTCGCTCTGTATAATGGGCTCCAGTTTCATCCATCTCATTAGAACTGATTCAAATGAATTCTTTTTAATGGCTGAGTAATATTCCATGGTGTATATGTACCACAGCTTCCTCATCCATTCGTCTGCTGATGGGCATCTGGGTTGCTTCCATGTCCTGGCTATTATAAACATTGCTGCGATGAACATTGGGGTGCATGTGTCTCTTTCAGATCTGGTTTCCTTGGTGTGTATGCCCAGAAGTGGGATTGCTGGGTCATACGGCAGTTCTATTTCCAGCTTTTTAAGAAATCTCCACACTGTTTTCCATAGTGGCTGTACTAATTTGCATTCCCACCAACAGTGTAAGAGGGTTCCCTTTTCTCCACACCCTCTCCAGCATTTATTGCTTGTAGACTTTTGGATAGCAGCCATCCTGACTGGCGTGTAATGGTACCTCATTGTGGTTTTGATTTGCATTTCTCTGATAATGGGTGATGTTGAGCATCTTTTCATGTCAAACACGAGTTTTGAAGGGCCATCCTCATCGTAACTCGAGAATATACCACATGTCCCCACCGCAACTCGAGAAAAACCATGAGACTTCCCCCTCAAAGCGAGATGAGGCACGATTCCCCTGCACTGCATACAGAGCAATCCCGTGATCCCCATGAAACATGAAAGGAGACTCGACTTGCTTGATGAATTTTGAGACAATCCGCAAGAACACTGTCACAAGCAGTGAGGGACCCTGAGGTCACACCAGCATCATGAAGGAGCTCCATGAACCCCAAAACAACTCGAGATGAGGCCCGATTCCCTTGACTTGATTCCTGAGCCATACCCCGATCCCCCGCAAACACGACCAGTGGCTTTCCTTTCTTTAGGCAACTCTAGGGGTTCCCCGAGAAAAACCTGCCAAGCCTAGAGGAATACCAAGTTCAGCAGAGCAACTCGAGGAATGCTCCATGGACCGCAAATTGCCTGGAGTTGAGAGCTGATTGCCTGGCTTAGACTCAAGACGTATGCCAATATTCCACAAGCCCCACAATGGTAGGCTTCTCTCATCAGTAGGTGTGAGGGTGGAACCCTGAGATTTCTGCCTCAAGTGGAATATACACCGAGAAGCCCTGACTCGAAAGGAGGCCGGGTTTCCTTACAGTGGCTTGAATACAGGCTCATTTTTCATCTCACAAGTGGAAGGGATGTCTGAATCCCCTGTGAAGTCCCTAGAGAAAGGCCTAGGTCCCGACTCCTTTCAACGAAATGCCTCACATGACTTTGACAACTCGAGCGGCACGCAGAGTTCTCTGCATCAAAAGCTGACAATGCCTGACTCCTCTTGAACATTGACAGGATTCCGAGTATCCCTGTGGCTATTGGAAAGGAACCCTGTGTCTCCCGCCTCACGTCGAGAAGAGTCCCTTTGGCCGTGCCAAGCCTCGAAGAGATTCCGGAGGTGTCCCTCGTAACTCGACAGGAGTCCTGATGTTGCTGGACAAACACGAGTCTTGAAGTGCCATCCCTGCCCTATCTCGAGAATATAACCCAGGTCTGCACTGTAAATCGAGAAAAACCATGAGACTTCCCCCTCAAAGCGAGATGAGACACGATTCTACTGCACTGCATGCAGAGCAATCCCGTGATCCCCATGAAACATGTAAGGAGCCTCGACTTGCTTGATGGATCTTGAGACAATCCGCAAGAACACTGCCACAAGTACAGAGGGACCCTGAGGTCACACCAGCATCGCCAAGGAGCTCCATGTACCCCAAATCAACTTGAGATGAAGCCCGATTCCCCTGCCTTGAATTCAGAGCCATCCCGCGTTCCACTTCAAACACGAAAGTGGCTTGACTTCCTTTTGGCAACTCCAGAGGTTCCCCGAGAAAAACGTGCCAAGCCTAGAGGAATACCAAGTTCATAGATCCTCTCGAGGAATGCTCCGTGGACCACAAATAGCCTGGAGATGAGAGCTGATTGCCTGGCTTAGACTCAAGAAAGATGCCTACTTTCCAGAAGCCCCTCAAGAGAAGGCTTCTCTCAGCAGTAGGTGTGAGGGAGTGACCCTGTGTTTGCTGCCTCAATTGGAATATACACTGAGAAGCCCTGACTCGAAAGGAGGCCGGGTTTCCTTGCAGTGGCTTGAATACAGGCTCCTCTTTCATCTCACAAGGTGAAGGGATGTCTGAATCCCCTGTGGAGTCCCTAGAGAAAGGCCTAGGTCCCCGACTCCTTTCAACGAAATGCCTCACATGACTTTAACACCTCGAGCGGCACGCAGATTTCACTGCATCAAAAGTGATGATGCCTGATTCCCCTTGAACATTGACAGGAATCCCAATATCCCTGTGGCTACTGGAAAGGGACCCTGGGTCTCCCGCCTCACCTCGTGAAGCGTCCTTTGTCCCTACCAAGCCTAGAAGAGATTCTTGAGGTGTCCCTCATAACTAGACAGGAATCCTGACGTCGCTGGACAAACACGAGTGTTTAAGGCCATCCCCACCGTAACTCGAGAATATAAACCAGGTCCCCTCCGCAACTTGAGAAAAACCATCAGACTTCCCCTCAAAAGAGAAATGATGCCCGATTCCCCTTCATTGCATGCAGAGCAATCCCTTGATCCGCATGAAACTTGTAAGAAGCCTCGACTTGCTTGATGTATCTCAAGACAATCCCCAAGAACACTGTCACAAGTAGAGAGGGACGCTGAGGTCACACAAGCATGACGAAGGGGCTCCATGTACCCCAAAACAACTCGAGATGAGGCCCGATTCCCTTGACTTGACTCCTGAGCCATACCCCGATCCCCAGCAAACACGACCAGTGGCTTGACTTTCTTTAGGCAACTCTAGAGGTTCCCCGAGAACAACCTGCCAAGCCTAGAGGAATACCAAGTTTAGCAGAGCAACTCGAGGAATGCTCCATGGACCGCAAATTGTCTGGAGTTGAGAGCTGATTGCCTGGCTTAGACTCAAGACGTATGCCAACATACCACAAGCCCCAGAAGGGGAGGCTTCTCTCATCAGTAGGTGTGAGGGTGGAACCCTGAGTTTTCTTCCTCAAGTGGAATATACACCGAGAAGCCCTGACTCGAAAGGAGGCCGGGTTTCCTTGCAGTGGATTGAATACAGGCTCATCTTTCATCTCACAAGGTGAAGGGATGTCTGAATCCCCAGGAGTCCCTAGAGAAAGGCCTAAGTCCCCTACTCCTTACGATGGAATGCCTCACATGATTTTGACACCTCCAGCGGCATGCAGAGTTCACTGCTTCAAAAGGTGACGATGCCTGACTCCTCTTGAACATTGAGAGGAATCCCAATATCCCTGTGGCTACTGGAAAGGGACACTGGGTCTCCAGGCTCACCTCGAGAAGCATCCCTTTGACCCTGCCAAGCCTCGAAGAGATTCCTGAGGTGTCCGTCGTAATTCGACAGGAGTCCTGACGTCGCTGGAGAAACTCGAGTTTTGAAGGGCCATCCCCGCCGTAATTCGAGGATATACCCCAGGTCCCCACCGCAACTCGAGTAAAACCATCAGGCTTCCCTCTCAAAGCGAGATGAGGCACGATTCCCCTGCAATGCCTGCAGAGTAATCCCGTGATCCCCATGAAACCTGTAAGGAGCCTCGACTTGCTTGATGGATGTCCAGACAGTCCGCAAGAACACTGTCACAAGTAGAGAGGGAGCCTGAGGTCACACCAGCATCGCGAAGGAGTTCCATGTACTCCAAATCAACTCGAGATGAGGCCCAATTTCCCGGCCTTGACTCCAGAGCCATCCCCGTTTCCTCATCAAACACGACCAGCGGTTTGACTTCCTTTAGGCAACCCCAGAGTTTCCCAGAGAACAACGTGCCAAGCCTAGAGGAATACCAAGTTCAGCACAGCAACTCGAGGATTGCTCCGTCGACCCCAAATTGACTGGAGATGAGAGCTGATTGCCTGCTTTGATTCAAGACGTATGGCAACTTTCCATACGACCCTCAAGGGAAGGCTGCTCTCAGCAGTAGGTGTGTGGGGGAGGGATCCTGAGTTTGCTGCCTCAAGTGGAATATACACCGAGAAGCCCTGACTCGAATGGAGG
Source organism: Odocoileus hemionus (assembly GCA_020976825.1). Lineage (NCBI taxonomy): Eukaryota > Metazoa > Chordata > Mammalia > Artiodactyla > Cervidae > Odocoileus > Odocoileus hemionus. The sequence continues at coordinate 16,735 of JAJLRB010001306.1, read as the reverse complement.
CCGGGTTTCCTTTCAGAGGCTTGAATACAGGCTCGTCTTTCATCTCACAAAGTGAAGGGATGTCTGAATCCCCGTGGAGTCCCTAGAGAAAGCCCTAGGTCCCCGACTCCTTTCGACGGAATGACTCACATGCCTTTGACACCTCGAGCGGCACTCACAGTTCTATGCTTCTAAAGGTGACGACGACTCACTCCTCTTGAACATTGACAGGAATCCCAATATCACTGTCGCTACTGGAAGGGACCCTGGGCCTCCCACCTCACTTCAAGAAGTGTCCCTTTGCCCCTGCCAAGCCTCAAAGAGAGTCCTGAGGTTTCCCTCATAACTAAAGAGGAGTCCAGACATCGCTGGACAAACACGAGTGTTGAAGGGCCATCCCCGCCGTAACTCGAGTATATAACACAGGTCCCAGCCGCAATTCGAGAAAAACCATGAGACTTCCCGCTCAAAGCGAGATGAGGCCCGATTCCCCTGCAATGCATGCAGAGCAATCCTGTGATCTCCATGAAACATATAAGGAGCCTCGACTTCCTTGATGGATCTCGAGACAATCCCCAAGAACACTTTCACAAGTAGAGAGGGACCCTGAAGTCAACACAGCATCACGAAGTAGTTCCATGTACACCAAATCAACTCGAGATGAGGCCCGATTCCCCTGCCTTGACTCCAGAGGCATCCCCAGTTCCCCAGCACACACGACCAGTGGCTTGTCTTCCTTTAAACAACTCCAGAGGTTCCCCGAGAACAACTTGCCAAGCCTAGAGGAACACCAAGTTCAGGAGAGCAACTCGAGGAATGCTCCTTGGAACCCAAATTGCCTGGAGATGAGAGTGGATTGCCTGGATTGGACTCAAGACGTATGCCAACTTTCCACAAGCCCCTCAAGTGTAGGCTTCTCTCAGCAGTAGGTGTGAGGGACGGACCCTGAGTTTAATGCCTCAAGTGGAATATATACCGAGAAGCCCTGACTGGAAAGGAGGCCGGGTTTCTTTGCAGTGGCTTGAAAACAGGTTCCTCGTTCATTTCACAAGGTGAAGGTATGTCTGAATCCCCAGTGGAGTCCCTAGAAAAAACCCTAGGTCACCGACTCCTTTCGACGGAATGCCTCACATGCATTTGACACCTCGAGCGGCACGCAGAGTTCACTGCTTCAAAAGGTGACGATGCCTGACTCCTCTTGAACATTGACAGGAATGCCAATATCCCTGAGGCTACTGGAAAGGGACACTTTGCCTCCTGCCTCACCTCGAGAAGCGTCCCTTTGGCCCTGCATAGCCTCGAAGAGATTCCGGAGGTGTCCCTCATAACTCGACAGGAGTCCTGATGTCGCTGGACAAACACGAGTCTTGAAGTGCCATCCCTGCCGTATCTCGAGAATTTAACCCAGGTCTGCACCGCAACTCGAGAAAAACCATGAGACTTCCCCCTCAAAGCGAGATGAGGCACGATTCTCCTGCACTGCATGCAGAGCAATCCCGTGATCCCCATGAAACATGTAAGGAGCCTCGACTTGCTTGATGGATCTTGAGACAATCCGTAAGAACACTGTCACAAGTACAGAGGGACCCTGAGGTCACACCAGCATCGCCAAGGAGCTCCATGTACCCCAAATCAACTCGAGATGAATCCCGATTCCCCTGCCTTGAATGCAGAGCCATCCCGGGTTCCACATCAAAAAAGAAAGTGGCTTGACTTCCTTTAGGCAACTCCATAGGTTCCCCGAGAAAAAAGTGCCAAGCCTAGAGGAATACAAAGTTCATAGATCCTCTCGAGGAATGCTTCGTAGACCACAAATTGACTGGAGATGAGAGCTGATTGCCTGGCTTAGACTCAAGAAAACTGCCTACTTTCCACAAGCCCCTCAAGAGAAGACTTCTCTCAGCAGTAGGTGTGAGGGAGGGACCCTGAGTTTGCTGCCTCAAATGGAATATACACCGAGAAGCCCTGAGTCGAAAGGGGGCTGGGTTTCCTTACAGTGACTTGAATACAGGCTCCTCTATCATCTCACAAGGTGAAGGGATGTCTGAGTCCCCTGTGGAGTCCATAGAAAAAGGCCTAGTTTCCCGACTCCTGGCGATGGAATGCCTCACATGCCTTTGACAACTCGAGTGGAAGACAGAGTTCACTACTTCAAAAGGTGACGATGCCTGACTCCTCTTGAACATTGACAGGAATCCCCATATATCTGGGCTACTGGAAAGGGACCCTGGGTCTCCCGCCTCACATTGAGAAGAGTCCCTTTGGCCCTGCCAAGCCTCGAAGAGATTTCTGAGGTATCCGTCGTAACTCCACAGGAGTCCTGACGTCGCTGGACAAACACGAGTTTTTTTTTTTTTTTTTTTAATTATATTTTTATTTTTATTTTTATTCTTTTTTAATTTTTTTTTAATTTTTATTAGTTTGAGGCTAATTACTTTACATCATTACAGTAGTTTTTGTTATACATTGATATGAATTAGCCATGGATTTACATGTACTCCCCATCCCAGTCCCCCCTCCCACCTCCCTCTCCACCCGATCCCTTTGGGTCCTCCCAGTGCACCAGGCCCGAGCACTTGTCTCATGCACCCAACCTAGTCTGGTGATCTGTTTCACCCTAGATAATATACATGTTTCAATGCTGTTCTCCTGAAACATCCCACCCTCACCTTCTCCCAGAGTCCACAAGTCTGTTCCATACATCTGAGTCTCTTTTTCTGTTTTGCATATAGGGTTATCGTTACCATCTTTCTAAAGTCCATATATATGTGTTAGTATACTGTAATGGTCTTTATCTTTCTGGCTTACTTCGCTCTGTATAATGGGCTCCAGTTTCATCCATCTCATTAGAACTGATTCAAATGAATTCTTTTTAATGGCTGAGTAATATTCCATGGTGTATATGTACCACAGCTTCCTCATCCATTCGTCTGCTGATGGGCATCTGGGTTGCTTCCATGTCCTGGCTATTATAAACATTGCTGCGATGAATATTGGGGTGCATGTGTCTCTTTCAGATCTGGTTTCCTTGGTGTGTATGCCCAGAAGTGGGATTGCTGGGTCATACGGCAGTTCTATTTCCAGCTTTTTAAGAAATCTCCACACTGTTTTCCATAGTGGCTGTACTAATTTGCATTCCCACCAACAGTGTCAGAGGGTTCCCTTTTCTCCACACCCTCTCCAGCATTTATTGCTTGTAGACTTTTGGATAGCAGCCATCCTGACTGGCGTGTAATGGTACCTCATTGTGGTTTTGATTTGCATTTCTCTGATAATGAGTGATGTTGAGCATCTTTTCATGTCAAACACGAGTTTTGAAGGGCCATCCTCATCGTAACTCGAGAATATACCACATGTCCCCACCGCAACTCGAGAAAAACCATGAGACTTCCCCCTCAAAGCGAGATGAGGCACGATTCCCCTGCACTGCATGCAGAGCAATCCCGTGATCCCCATGAAACATGTAAGGAGCCTCGACTTGCTTGATGGATTTTGAGACAATCCGCAAGAACACTGTCACAAGTACAGAGGGACCCTGAGGTCACACCAGCATCGCCAAGGAGCTCCATGTACCCCAAAACAACTCGAGATGAGCCCGATTCCCCTGCTTGATTCAGAGCCATCCCGCGTTCCCCATCAAACACGAAAGTGGCTTTCCTTCCTTTAGGCAACTCCATAGGGGTTCCCCGAGAAAAAAAAAGTGCCAAGCCTAGAGGAATACCAAGTTCAGCAGAGCAACTCTCGAGGAATGCTCGTAGACCACAAATTGCCTGGAGATGAGAGCTGATTGCCTGGCTTAGACTCAAGAAAGATGGCTACTTTCCACAAGCCCCTCAAGAGAAGACTTCTCTCAGCAGTAGGTGTGAGGGTGGGACCCTGAGATTTGCTGCCTCAAATGGAATATACACCGAGAAGCCCTGACTCGAAAGGAGGCCGGGTTTCCTTACAGTGGCTTGAATACAGGCTCATCTTTCATCTCACAAGGTGAAGGGATGTCTGAGTCCCCTGTGGAGTCCCTAGAAAAAGGACTAGGTTCCCCGACTCCTTTCGATGGAATGCCTCACATGCCTTTGACAACTCGAGTGGCACGACAGAGTTCACTGCATCAAAAGGTGACGATGCCTGACTCCTCTTGAACATTGACAGGAATCCCCATATCTCTGTGGCTACTGGAAAGGGACCCTGGGTCTCCCGCCTCACCTTGAGAAGAGTCCCTTTGGCCCTGCCAAGCCTCGAAGAGATTTCTGAGGTGTCCGTCGTAACTCGACAGGAGTCCTGACGTCGCTGGACAAACACGAGTTTTGAAGGGCCATCCTCATCGTAAGTCGAGAATATACCACATGTCCCCACCGCAACTCGAGAAAAACCATGAGACTTCCCCCTCAAAGCGAGATGAGGCACGATTCTACTGCACTGCATACAGAGCAATCCCGTGATCCCCATGAAACATGAAAGGAGACTCGACTTGCTTGATGGATCTTGAGACAATCCGCAAGAACACTGTCACAAGCACAGAGGGACCCTGAGGTCACACCAGCATCGCCAAGGAGCTCCATGTACCCCAAAACAACTCGAGATGAGGCCCGATTCCCTTGCCTTGATTCCTGAGCCATACCCCGATCCCTGCAAACACGACCAGTGGCTTGACTTCCTTTTGGCAACTCTAGGGGTTCCCCGAGAAAAACGTGCCAAGCCTAGAGGAATACCAAGTTCAGCAGAGCAACTCGAGGAATGCTCCATGGACCGCAAATTGCCTGGAGTTGAGAGCTGATTGCCTGGCTTAGACTCAAGACGTATGCCAATATTCCACAAGCCCCACAAGTTAGGCTTCTCTCATCAGTAGGTGTGAGGGTGGAACCCTGTGTTTGCTGCCTCAAGTGGAATATACACCGAGAAGCCCTGACTCGAAAGGAGGCCGGGTTTCCTTACAGTGGCTTGAATACAGGCTCATTTTTCATCTCACAAGTGGAAGGGATGTTTGAATCCCCTGTGGAGTCCCTAGAGAAAGGCCTAGGTCCCCGACTCCTTTCAACGAAATGCCTCACATGACTTTGACACCTCGAGCGGCACGCAGAGTTCACTGCATCAAAAGCTGACAATGCCTGACTCCTCTTGAACATTGACAGGATTCCGAGTATCCCTGTGGCTATTGGAAAGGGACCCTGTGTCTCCCGCCTCACGTCGGAGAAGCGTCCCTTTGGCCCTGCCAAGCCTCGAAGAGATTCCGGAGGTGTCCCTCGTAAATCGACAGGAATCCTGATGTTGCTGGACAAACACGAGTCTTGAAGTGCCATCCCCCCTATCTCGAGAATATAACCAGGTCCACTGCAACTCGAGAAAAACCATGAGACTTCCCCCTCAAAGCGAGATGAGACACGATTCTACTGCACTGCATGCAGAGCAATCCCGTGATCACCATGAAACATGTAAGGAGCCTCGACTTGCTTGATGGATCTTGAGACAATCCACAAGAACACTGTCACAAGTACAGAGGGACCCTGAGGTCACACCAGCATCGCCAAGGAGCTCCATGTACCCCAAATCAACTTGAGATGAAGCCCGATTCCCCTGCCTTGAATTCAGAGCCATCCCGCGTTCCACATTAAACACGAAAGTGGCTTGACTTACTTTAGGCAACTCCAGAGGTTCCCCGAGAAAAACGTGCCAAGCCTAGAGGAATACCAAGTTCATAGATCCTCTCGAGGAATGCTCCGTGGACCACAAATTGCCTGGAGATGAGAGCTGATTGCCTGGCTTAGACTCAAGAAAGATGCCTACTTTCCACAAGCCCCTCAAGAGGAAGGCTTCTCTCAGCAGTAGGTGTGAGGGAGTGACCCTGTGTTTGCTGCCTCAATTGGAATATACACTGAGAAGCCCTGACTCGAAAGGAGGCCGGGTTTCCTTGCAGTGGCTTGAATACAGGCTCCTCTTTCATCTCACAAGGTGAAGGGATGTCTGAATCCCCGGTGGAGTCCCTAGAGAAAGGCCTAGGTCCCCGACTCCATTCAACGAAATGCCTCACATGACTTTGACACCTCGAGTGGCACGCAGATTTCACTGCATCAAAAGGTGATGATGCCTGACTCCTCTTGAACATTGACAGGAATCCCAATATCCCTGTGGCTACTGGAAAGGGACCCTGGGTCTCCCGTCTCACCTCGTGAAGCGTCCTTTGGCCCTACCAAGCCTAGAAGAGATTCATGAGGTGTCCCTCATAACTAGACAGGAGTCCTGACGTCGCTGGACAAACACGAGTGTTGAAGGCCATCCCAACCGTAACTCGAGAATATAAACCAGGTCCCCTCCGCAACTTGAGAAAAACCATCAGACTTCCCCCTCAAAGTGAAATGATGCCCGATTCCCCTTCATTGCATGCAGAGCAATCCCTTGATCTGCATGAAACTTGTAAGAAGCCTCGACTTGCTTGATGTATCTCAAGACAATCCCCAAGAACACTGTCACAAGTAGAGAGGGACGCTGAGGTCACACAAGCATCACGAAGGGGCTCCATGTACCCCAAAACAACTCGAGATGAGGCCCGATTCCCTTGTCTTGACTCCTGAGCCATACCCCGATCCCCAGCAAACACGACCAGTGGCTTGACTTTCTTTAGGCAACTCTAGAGATTCCCCGAGAACAACCTGCCAAGCCTAGAGGAATACCAAGTTTAGCAGAGCAACTCGAGGAATGCTCCATGGACCGCAAATTGTCTGGAGTTGAGAGCTGATTGCCTGACTTAGACTCTAGACGTATGCCAACATACCACAAGCCCCACAAGGGGAGGCTTCTCTCATCAGTAGGTGTGAGGGTGGAACCCTGAGTTTTCTTCCTCAAGTGGAATATACACCGAGAAGCCCTGACTCGAAAGGAGGCCGGGTTTCCTTGCAGTGGATTGAATACAGGCTCATCTTTCATCTCACAAGGTGAAGGGATGTCTGAATCCCCAGGAGTCCCTAGAGAAAGGTCTAAGTCCCCTACTCCTTTCAATGGAATGCCTCACATGATTTTGACACCTCGAGCGGCATGCAGAGTTCACTGCTTCAAAAGGTGACGATGCCTGACTCCTCTTGAACATTGAGAGGAATCCCAATATCCCTGTGGCTACTGGAAAGGGACACTGGGTCTCCAGGCTCACCTCGAGAAGCATCCCTTTGAACCTGCCAAGCCTCGAAGAGATTCCTGAGGTGTCCGTCGTAATTCGACAGGAGTCCTGACGTCGCTGGAGAAACTCGAGTTTTGAAGGGCCATCCCCGCCGTAATTCGAGGATATACCCCAGGTCCCCACCGCAACTCGAGTAAAACCATCAGGCTTCCCTCTCAAAGCGAGATGAGGCACGATTCCCCTGCAATGCCTGCAGAGCAATCCCGTGATCCCCATGAAACCTGTAAGGAGCCTCGACTTGCTTGATGGATGTCCAGACAGTCCGCAAGAACACTGTCACAAGTAGAGAGGGAGCCTGAGGTCACACCAGCATCGCGAAGGAGCTCCATGTACTCCAAATCAACTCGAGATGAGGCCCAATTTCCCGGCCTTGACTCCAGAGACATCCCCGGTTCCTCATCAAACACGACCAGCGGTTTGACTTCCTTTAGGCAACCCCAGAGTTTCCCAGAGAACAACGTGCCAAGCCTAGAGGAATACCAAGTTCAGCACAGCAAACTCGAGGAATGCTCCGTTGACCCCAAATTGACTGGAGATGAGAGCTGATTGCCTGCTTTGATTCAAGACGTATGGCAACTTTCCATACGACCCTCAAGGGAAGGCTGCTCTCAGCAGTAGGTGTGTGGGAGGGATCCTGAGTTTGCTGCCTCAAGTGGAATATACACCGAGAAGCCCTGACTCGAATGGAGGCCGGGTTTCATTTCAGAGGCTTGAATACAGGCTCGTCTTTCATCTCACAAAGTGAAGGGATGTCTGAATCCCCGGTGGAGTCCCTAGAGAAAGCCCTAGGTCCCCGACTCCTTTCGACGGAATGACTCACATGCCTTTGACACCTCGAGCGGCACTCAAGTTCTATGCTTCTAAAGGTGACGACGACTCACTCCTCTTGAACATTGACAGGAATCCCAATATCACTGTCGCTACTGGAAGGGACCCTGGGCCTCCCACCTCACTTCGAGAAGTGTCCCTTTGCCCCTGCCAAGCCTCAAAGAGAGTCCTGAGGTTTCCCTCATAACTGAAGAGGAGTCCAGACATCGCTGGACAAACACGAGTGTTGAAGGGCCATCCCCGCCGTAACTCGAGTATATAACACAGGTCCCAGCCGCAATTCGAGAAAAACCATGAGACTTCCCGCTCAAAGCGAGATGAGGCCCGATTCCCTTGCAATGCATGCAGAGCAATCCTGTGATCTCCATGAAACATATAAGGAGCCTCGACTTCCTTGATGGATCTCGAGACAATCCCCAAGAACACTTTCACAAGTAGAGAGGGACCCTGAAGTCACACAAGCATCACGAAGTAGTTCCATGTACACCAAATCAACTCGAGATGAGGCCCGATTCCCCTGCCTTGACTCCAGAGGCATCCCCAGTTCCCCAGCACACACGACCAGTGGCTTTTCTTCCTTTAAACAACTCCAGAGGTTCCCCGAGAACAACTTGCCAAGCCTAGAGGAACACCAAGTTCAGGAGAGCAACTCGAGGAATGCTCCTTGGAACCCAAATTGCCTGGAGATGAGAGTGGATTGCCTGGATTGGACTCAACACGTATGCCAACTTTCCACAAGCCCCTCAAGTGTAGGCTTCTCTCAGCAGTAGGTGTGAGGGACGGACCCTGAGTTTAATGCCTCAAGTAGAATATACGACGAGAGGCCCTGACTGGAAAGGAGGCCGGGTTTCCTTGCAGTGGCTTGAAAACAGGTTCCTCGTTCATTTCACAAGGTGAAGGTATGTCTGAATCCCCAGTGGAGTCCCTAGAAAAAACCCTAGGTCACCGACTCCTTTCGACGGAATGCCTCACATGCATGTGACACCTCGAGAGGCACACAGAGTTCACTGCTTCAAAAGGTGACGATGCCTGACTCCTCTTGAACATTGACAGGAATGCCAATATCCCTGAGGCTACTGGAAAGGGACACTTTGCCTCCTGCCTCACCTCGAGAAGCGTCCCTTTGGCCCTGCCTAGCCTCGAAGAGATTCCGGAGGTGTCCCTCGTAACTCGACAGGAGTCCTGATATCGGTGGACAAACACGAATCTTGAAGTGCCATCCCTGCCGTATCTCGAGAATATAACCGAGGTCTGCACCGCAACTCGAGAAAAACCATGAGACTTCCCCCTCAAAGCGAGATGAGGCACGATTCTCCTGCACTGCATACAGAGCAATCCCGTGATCCCCATGAAACATGTAAGGAGCCTCGACTTGCTTGATGGATCTTGAGACAATCCGTAAGAACACTGTCACAAGTAAAGAGGGACCCTGAGGTCACACCAGCATCGCCAAGGAGCTCCATGTACCGCAAATCAACTCGAGATGAAGCCCGATTCCCCTGCCTTGAATGCAGAGCCATCCCGCGTTCTACATCAAACACGAAAGTGGCTTGACTTCCTTTAAGCAACTACATAGGTTCCCCGAGAAATAAGTGCCAAGCCTAGAGGAATACCAAGTTCAGCAGAGCAACTCGAGAAATGCTCCATGGACCGCAAATTGCCTGGAGTTGAGAGCTGATTGCCTGGCTTAGACTCAAGACATATGCCAATATTCCACAAGCCCCACAAGGGGAGGCTTCTCTCATCAGTAGGTGTGAGGGTGGAACCCTGAGATTTCTGCCTCAAGTGGAATATACACCGAGAATCCCTGACTCGAAAGGAGGCCGGGTTTCCTTACAGTGGCTTGAATACAGGCTCATTTTTCATCTCACAAGTTGAAGGGATGTTTGAATCCCCTGTGAAGTCCCTAGAGAAAGGCCTAGGTCCCCGACTCCTTTCACCGAAATGCCTCACATGACTTTGACACCTCGAGCGGCACGCAGAGTTCACTGCATTAAAAGCTGACAATGCCTGACTCCTCTTGAACATTGACAGGAATCCGAGTATCCCTGTGGCTATTGGAAAGGGACCCTGTGTCTCCCGCCTCACATCGAGAAGCATCCCTTTGGCCGTGCCAAGCCTCGAAGAGATTCCGGAGGTGTCCCTCGTAACTCGACAGGAGTCCTGATGTTGCTGGACAAACACGAGTCTTGAAGTGCCATCCCTGCCCTATCTCGAGAATATAACCCAGGTCTGCACTGCAACTCGAGAAAAACCATGAGACTTCCCCCTCAAAGCGAGATGAGACACGATTCTACTTCACTGAATGCAGAGCAATCCCGTGATCCCCATGAAACATGTAAGGAGCCTCGACTTGCTTGATGGATCTTGAGACAATCCGCAAGAACACTGCCACAAGTACAGAGGGAGCCTGTGGTCACACCAGCATCGCCAAGGAGCTCCATGTACCCCAAATCAATTTGAGATGAAGCCCGATTCCCCTGCCTTGAATTCAGAGCCATCCCGCGTTCCACATTAAACACGAAAGTGGCTTGACTTTCTTTTGATAACTCCAGAGGTTCCCCGAGAAAAACGTGCCAAGCCTAGAGGAATACCAAGTTCATAGATCCTCTCGAGGAATGCTTCGTAGACCACAAATTGCCTGGAGATGAGAGCTGATTGCCTGGCTTAGACTCAAAAAGATGCCTGCTTTCCACAAGACCCTGAAGAGAAGGCTTCTCTCAGCAGTAGGTGTGAGGGAGTGACCCTGTGTTTGCTGCCTCAATTGGAATATACACTGAGAAGCCCTGACTCGAAAGGAGGCCGGGTTTCCCTGCAGTGGCTTGAATACAGGCTCCTCTTTCATCTCACAAGGTGAAGGGATGTCTGAATCCCCTGTGGAGTCCCTAGAGAAAGGCCTAGGTCCCCGACTCCTTTCATCGGAATGCCTCACATGACTATGACACCTCGAGCGGCACGCAGATTTCACTGCATCAAAAGCTGATGATGCCTGACTCCTCTTGAACATTGACAGGAATCCCAATATCCCTGTGGCTACTGGAAACGGACCCTTGGTCTCCCGCCTCACCTCGTGAAGCGTCCTTTGTTCCTACCAAGCCTAGAAGAGATTCATGAGGTGTCCCTTATAACTAGACAGGAGTCCTGACGTCGCTGGACAAACACGAGTGTTGAAGGCCATCCCCACCGTAACTCGAGAATATAAACCAGGTCCCTTCCGCAACTTGAGAAAAACCATCAGACTTCCCCCTCAAAGCAAAATGATGCCCGATTCCACTTCATTGCATGCAGAGCAATCCCTTGATCCGCATGAAACTTGTAAGAAGCCTCGACTTGCTTGATGTATCTCAAGACAATCCACAAGAACACTGTCACAAGTAGAGAGGGACGCTGAGGTCACACAAGCATCACGAAAGGGCTCCATGTACCCCAAAACAACTCGAGATGTGGCCCGATTTCCTTGACTTGACTCCTGAGCCATACCCCGAGTCCCAGCAAACACGCCCAGTGGCTTGACTTTCTTTAGGCAACTATAGAGGTTCCCCGAGAACAACCTGCCAAGCCTAGAGGAATACCAAGTTTAGCAGAGCAACTCGAGGAATGCTCCATGGACCGCAAATTGTCTGGAGTTGAGAGCTGATTGCCTGGCTTAGACTCAAGACGTATGCCAACATACCACAAGCCCCACAAGGGGAGGTTTCTCTCATCAGTAGGTGTGAGGGTGGAACCCTGAGTTTTCTTCCTCAAGTGGAATATACACCGAGAAGCCCTGACTCGAAAGGAGGCCGGGTTTCCTTGCAGTGGATTGAATACAGGCTCATCTTTCATCTCACAAGGTGAAGGGATGTCTGAATCCCCAGGAGTTCCTAGAGAAAGGCCTAAGTCCCCTACTCCTTTCGATGGAATGCCTCACATGATTTTGACACCTCGAGCGGCATGCAGAGTTCACTGCTTCAAAAGGTGACGATGCCTGACTCCTCTTGAACATTGATCGGAATCCCAATATCCCTGTGGCTACTGGAAAGGGACACTGGGTCTCCAGGCTCACCTCGAGAAGCATCGCTTTAACCCTGTCAAGCCTTGAAGACATTCCTGAGGTGTCCGTCGTAATTCGACAGGAGTCCTGACGTCGCTGGAAAAACTCGAGTTTTGAAGGACCATCCCCGCCGTAATTCGAGGATATACCCCAGGTCCCAACCGCAACTCGAGTAAAACCATCAGGCTTCCCTCTTAAAGCGAGATGAGGCACGATTCCCCTGCAATGCCTGCAGAGTAATCCCGTGATCCCCATGAAAACTGTAAGGAGCCTCGACTTGCTTGATGGATGTCTAGACAGTCCGCAAGAACACTGTAACAAGTAGAGAGGGAGCCTGAGTTCACACCAGCATCGCGAACGAGCTCCATGTACTCCAAATCAACTCGAGATGAGGCCCAATTCCCCGGCCTTGACTCCAGAGCCATCCCTGGTTCCTCATCAAACACGACCAGCGTTTTGACTTCCTTTAGGCAACCCCAGAGTTTCCCAGAGAACAACGTGCCAAGCCTAGAGAAATACCAAGTTCAGCACAGCAACTCGAGGAATGCTCCGTCGACCCCAAATTGACTGGAGATGAGAGCTGATTGCCTGCTTTGATTCAAGACGTTTGGCAACTTTCCATACGACCCTCAAGGGAAGGCTGCTCTCAGCAGTAGGTGTGTGGGAGGGATCCTGAGTTTGCTGCCTCAATTGGAATATACATCGAGAAGCCCTGACTCGAATGGAGGCCGGGTTTCCTTTCAGAGGCTTAAATACAGGCTCGTCTTTCATCTCACAAAGTGAAGGGATGTCTGAATCCCCGGTGGAGTCCCTAGAGAAAGCCCTAGGTCCCCGACTCCTTTCGACGGAATGACTCACATGCCTTTGACACCTCGAGCGGCATTCACAGTTCTATGCTTCTAAAGGTGACGACGACTCACTCCTCTTGAACATTGACAGGAATCCCAATATCACTGTCGCTACTGGAAGGGACCCTGGGCCTCCCACCTCACTTCGAGAAGTGTCCCTTTGCCCCTGCCAAGCCTCAAAGAGAGCCCTGAGGTTTCACTCATAACTAAAGAGGAGTCCAGACATCGCTGGACAAACACGAGTGTTGAAGGGCCATCCCTGCCCTATCTCGAGAATATAACCCAGGTCTGCAGCGCAACTCGAGAAAAACCATGAGACTTCCCCCTCAAAGCGAGGTGAGGCACGATTCTACTGCACTGCATGCAGAGCACTCCCGTGATCCCCATGAAACATGTAAGGAGCCTCGACTTGCTTGATGGATCTTGAGACAATCCAAAAGAACACTGTGACAAGTACAGAGGGACCCTGAGGTCACACCAGCATCGCCAAGGAGCTCCATGTACCCCAAATCAACTCGAGATGAAGTCCGATTCCCCTGCCTTGAATGCAGAGCCATCCCGTGTTCTACATCAAACGCGAAAGTGGCTTGACTTCCTTTAGGCAACTCCATACGTTCACCGAGAAAAAAATGCCAAGCCTAGAGCAATACCAATTTCATAGATCCTTTCGAGGAATGCTCCGGAGACCACAAATTGCCTGGAGATGAGAGCTGATTGCCTGGCTTAGATTCAAGAAAGATGCCTACTTTCCAGAAGCCCCTCAACAGAAGGCTTCTCTCAGCAGAAGGTGTGAGGGAGGGACCCTGAGTTTGCTGCCTCAAATGGAATATACACCGAGAAGCCCTGAGTCAAAAGGAGGCTGGGTTTCCTTACAGTGACTTGAATACAGGCTCCTCTATCTTCTCACAGGGTGAAGGGATGTCTGAGTTCCATGTGGAGTTCATAGAAAAAGGCCTAGTTCCCCGACTACTGGCGATGGAATGCCTCACATGCCTTTGACAACTCGAATGGAAGACAGAGTTCACTACTTCAAAAGGTGACGATGCCTGACTCCTCTTGAACATTGACAGGAATCCCCATGTCTCTGGGCTACTGAAAAGGGACCCTGGCTCTCCCGCCTCACCTTGAGAAGAGTCCCTTTGGCCCTGCCAAGCCTCGAAGAGATTTCTGAGGTATCCGTCGTAACTCGACAGGAGTCCCGACTTCGCTGGACAAACACGAGTTTTGAAGGGCCATCCTCATCGTAACTCGAGAATATACCACCTGTCACAACTGCAACTCGAGAAAAACCATGAGACTTCCCCCTCAAAGCAAGATGAGGCACGATTCCCCTGCACTGCATACAGAGCAATCCCGTGATCCCCATGAAACATGAAAGGAGACTCGACTTGCTTAATGGATCTTGAGACATTCCGCAAGAACACTGTCACAAGCAGTGAGGGATCCTGAGGTAACACCAGCATCACGAAGGAGCTCCACGAACCCCAAAACAACTCAAGATGAGGCCCGATTCCCTTGACTTGATTCCTAAGCCATACCCGATCCCCCGCACACACGACCAGTGGCTTTCCTTTCTTTAGGCAACTCTAGGGGTTCCCCGAGAAAAACCTGCCAAGGCTAGAGGAATACCAAGTTCAGCAGAGCAACCCGAGGAATGCTCCGTGGACCGCAAATTTCCTGGAGTTGAGAGCTGATTGCCTGGCTTAGACTCAAGACGTATGCCAATATTCCACAAGCCCCACAAAGGTAGGCTTCTCTCATCAGTAGGTGTGAGGGTGGAACCCTGAGATTTCTGCCTCAAGTGGAATATACACCGAGAAGCCCTGACTCGAAAGCAGGCCGGGTTTCCTTACAGTGGCTTGAATACAGGCTCATTTTTCATCTCACAAGTTGAAGGGTTGTCTGAATCCCCTGTGAAGTCCCTAGAGAAAGGCCTAGGTCCCCGACTCCTTTCAACGAATTGCCTCACATGACTTTGACACATCGAGCGGCACACAGAGTTCACTGCATCAAAAGTAGACGATGCCTGACTCCTCTTGAACATTCACAGGAATCCTGGTATCCCTGTGGCTATTGGAAAGGGACCCTGGGTTCCCGTCTCACGTCGAGAAGCGTCCCTTTGGCCCTACAAAGCCTCGAAGAGATTCCGGAGGTGTCCCTCGTAACTCGACAGGAGTCCTGATGTTGCTGGACAAACACGAGTCTTGAAGTGCCATCTCTGCCCTATCTCGAGAATATAACCCAGGTCTGTACTGCAACTCGAGAAAAACCATGAGACTTTCCCCTCAAAGTGAGATGAGGAACGACTCTCCTGCACTGCATGCAGAGCAATCCCGTGATCCCCATGAAACATGTAAGGAGCCTCGACTTGCTTGATGGATCTTGAGACAATCCACAAAAACACGGTCACAAGTACAGAGGGACCCTGAGGTCACACCTGCATCGCCAAGGAGCTCCATGTACCCCAAATCAACTTGAGATGAAGCCCGATTCCCCTGTCTTGAATGCAGAGCCATCACGCGTTCCACATCAAACACGAAAGTGGCTTGACTTCCTGTAGGCAACTCCAGAGGTTCCCCGAGAAAAACGTGCCAGGCCTAGAGGAACACCAAATTCATAGATCATCTCCAGGAATGCTCCGTAGACCACAAATTGCCTGGAGATGAGAGCTGATTGCCTGACTTAGACTCAAGAAAGATGCCTATTTTCCACAAGCCCCTTAAGATAAGGCTTCTCTCAGCAGTAGGTGTGAGGGATTGACCCTGTGTTTGCTGCCTCAATTGGAATATACACTGAGAAGCCCTGACTCGAAAGGAGGCGGGTTTCCTTGCAGTGGCTTGAATACAGGCTCCTCTTTCATCTCACAATGTGAAGGGATGACTGAATCCCCTGTGGAGTCCCTAGAGAAAGCCCTTGGTCCCCGACCCCTTTCAACGAAATGACTCACATGACTTTGACACTTCGACCGGCACGCAGATTTCACTGCATCAAAAGCTGATGATGCCTGACTCCTCTTGAACATTGACAGGAATCCCAATATCCCTGTGGCTACTCGAAAGGGACACTGGGTCTCCAGGGTCCCCTCGAGAAGCATCCCTTTGACCCTGCCAAGCCTCGAAGAGATTCCTGAGGTGTCCGTCGTAATTTGACAGGAGTCCTGACGTCGCTGGAGAAACACGAGATTTGAAGGGCCATCCCCGCCGTAATTCGAGGATATATCCAAGGTCCCCACCGCAACTCGAGTAAAACCATCAGGCTTCCCTCTCAAAGCGAGATGAGGCACGATTCCCCTGCAATGCCTTCAGAGCAATTCCGTTATCCCCATGAAACCAGTAAGGAGCCTCGACTTGCTTGATGGATATCCAGACCGTACGCACGAACACTGTCACAAGTAGAGAGGGAGCCTGAGTTCACACCAGCATCGCGAAGGAGCTCCATGTACTCCAAATCAACGCGAGATGAGGCCCAATTTCCCGGCCTTGACTCCAGAGACATCCCCGGTTCCTCATCAAACACGACCAGCGGTTTGACTTCCTTTAGGCAACCCCAGACTTTCCCAGAGAACAACGTGCCAAGCCTAGAGGAATATCAATTCAGCACAGCAACTCGAGTAATGCTCCGTCGACCCGAAATTGACTGGAGATGAGAGCTGATTGCCTGCTTTGATTCAAGACGTATGGCAACTTTCCATACGACCCTCAAGGGAAGGCTGCTCTCATCAGTAGGTTTGTGGGAGGGATCCTGATTATGCTGCCTCAAGTGGAATATACACCGAGAAGCCCTGACTCGAATGGAGGCCGGGTTTCCTTTCAGAGGCTTGAATACAGGCTCGTCTTTCATCTCACAAAGTGAAGGGATGTCTGAATCCCCGGTGGAGTCCCTGGA
>JAJLRB010001305.1:0-16501 GCA_020976825.1 Odocoileus hemionus | reverse complement strand
AAGGAGTCGGTGACCTAGGGTTTTTTCTAGGGACTCCACTGGGGATTCAGACATACCTTCACCTTGTGAAATGAACGAGGAACCTGTTTTCAAGCCACTGCAAGGAAACCCAGCCTCCTTTCCAGTCAGGGCTTCTCGGCATATATTCTACTTGAGGCATTAATCTCAGGGTCCGTCCCTCACACCTACTGCTGAGAGAAGCCGACACTTGAGGGGCTTGTGGAAAGTTGGCATACGTCTTGAGTCCAATCCAGGCAATCCGCTCTCAACTCCAGGCAATTTGGGTTCCAAGGAGCATTCCTCGAGTTGCTCTCCTGAACTTGGTGTTCCTCTAGGCTTGGCAAGTTGTTCTCGGGGAAGCTCTGGAGTTGTTTAAAGGAAGACAAGGCACTGGTCGTGTGTGCTGGGGAACTGGGGATGCCTCTGGAGTCAAGGCAGGGGAATCGGGCCTCATCTCGAGTTGATTTGGTGTACATGGAACTACTTCGTGATGCTTGTGTGACTTCAGGGTCCCTCTCTACTTGTGAAAGTGTTCTTGGGGATTGTCTCGAGATCCATCAAGGAAGTCGAGGCTCCTTATGTTTCATGGAGATCACAGGATTGCTCTGCATGCATTGCAGGGGAATCGGGCCTCATCTCGCTTTGAGCGGGAAGTCTCATGGTTTTTCTCGAATTGCGGCTGGGACCTGTGTTATATACTCGAGTTACGGCGGGGATGGCCCTTCAACACTCGTGTTTGTCCAGCGATGTCTGGACTCCTCTTTAGTTACGAGGGAAACCTCAGAAGTCCCTTTGTGGCTTGGCAGGGGCAAAGGGACACTTCTCGAAGTGAGGTGGGAGGCCCAGGGTCCCTTCCAGTAGCAACAGTGATATTGGGATTCCTGTCAATGTTCAAGAGGAGTGAGTCGTCGTCACCTTTAGAAGCATAGAACTGTGAGTGCCGCTCGAGGTGTCAAAGGCATGTGAGTCATTCCGTCGAAAGGTGTCGGGGACCTAGGGCTTTCTCGAGGGACTCCACCGGGGATTCAGACATCCCTTCACTTTGTGAGATGAAAGACGAGCCTGTATTCAAGCCTCTGAAAGGAAACCCGGCCTCCATTCGAGTCAGGGCTTCTCTGTGTATATTCCACTTGAGGCAGCAAACTCAGGATCCCTCTCACACACCTACTGCTGAGAGCAGCCTTCCCTTGAGGGTCGTATGGAAAGTTGCCATACGTCTTGAATCAAAGCAGGCAATCAGCTCTCATCTCCAGTCAATTTGGGGTCGACGGAGCATTCCTCGTGTTGCTGTGCTGAACTTGGTATTCCTCTAGGCTTGGCACGTTGTTCTCTGGGATACTCTGGGGTTGCCTAAAGGAAGTCAAACCGCTGGTCGTGTTTGATGAGGAACCGGGGATGGCTCTGGAGTCAAGGCCGGGGAATTGGGCCTCATCTCGAGTTGATTTGGAGTACATGGAGCTCCTTTGCGATGCTGGTGTGACCTCAGGCTCCCTCTCTACTTGTGACAGAGTTCTTGCGGACTGTCTGGACATCCATCAAGCAAGTCGAGGTTCCTTACAGGTTTCATGGGAATCACGGGATTAGTCTGCAAGCATTGCAGGGGAATCGTGCCTCATCTCACTTTGAGAGGGAAGCCTGATGGTTTTACTCGAGTTGCGGTGGGGACCTGGGGTATATCCTCGAATTACGGCGGGGATGGCCCTTCAAAACTCGTGTTTCTCCAGCGACGTCAGGACTCCTGTCGTATTACGACGGACACCTCAGGAATCTCTTCGAGGCTTGGCAGGGAAATGGATGCTTCTCGAGGGGAGCCTGGAGACCCAGTGTCCCTTTCCAGTAGCCACAGGGATATTGGGATTCCTCTCAATGTTCAAGAGGAGTCAGGCATCGTCACCTTTTGAAGCAGTGAACTCTGCATGCCGCTCGAGGTGTCAAAATCATGTGAGGCATTCCATCGAAAGGAGTAGGGGACTTAGGCCTTTCTCTAGGGACTCCTGGGGATTCAGACATCCCTTCATCTTGTGAGATGAAAGATGAGCCTGTATTCAATCCACTGCAAGGAAACCTGGCCTCCTTTCGAGTCAGGGCTTCTCGGTGTATATTCCACTTGAGGAAGAAAACTCAGGGTTCCACACTCACACCTACTGATGAGAGAAGCCTCCCCTTTTGGGGCTTGTGGTATGTTGGCATATGTCTTGAGTCTAAGCCAGGCAATCAGCTCTCAACTCCAGACAATTTGCGGTCCATGGAGCATTCCTCGAGTTGCTCTGCTAAACTTGGTATTCCTCTAAGCTTGGCAGGTTGTTCTCGGGGAACCTCTAGAGTTGCCTAAAGAACGTCAAGACACTGGTCGTGTTTGCTGGGGATCGGGGTATGGTTCAGGAGTGAAGTCAAGGGAATCGGGCCTCATCTTGAGTTGTTTTGGGGTACATGGAGCCCCTTCGTGATGCTTGTGTGACCTCAGCGTCCCTCTCTACTTGTGGCAGTGTTCTTGGGGATTGTCTTGAGATACATCAAGCAAGTTGAGGCTTCTTACATGTTTCATGCGGATCAAGGGATTGCTCTGCATGCAATGAAGGGGAATCGGGCATCATTTCGCTTTGAGGGGGAAGTCTCATGGTTTTTCTCAACTTGCGGAGGGGACCTGGTTTATATTCTCGAGTTACGGTGGGGATGGCCTTCAACACTCCTGTTTGTCCTGCGACGTCAGGACTCGTTTCTAGTTATGAGGGACACTTCATGAATCTATTCTTGGCTTGGTAGGGCTAAAGGGACGCTTCACGAGGTGAGGCGGGAGCCCCAGGGTCCCTTTCCAGAAGCCACAGGGATATTGGGATTCCTGTCAATGTTCAAGAGGAGTCAGGCATCATCAGCTTTAATGCAGTGAAATCTGCGTGCCGCTCGAGGTGTCAAAGTCATGTGAGGCATTTCGTTGAAAGGAGTCGGGGACCTAGGCCTTTCTATAGTGACTCCACAGGGATTCAGACATCCCTTCACCTTGTGAGATGAAAGAGGAGCCTGTATTCAAGCCACTGCAAGGAAACTCGCCTCCTTTCGAGTCAGGGCTTCTCAGTGTATATTCCAATTGAGGCAGCAAACACAGGGTCACTTCCTCACACCTACTGCTGAGAGAAGCCTTCTCTTGAGGGGCTTGTGGAAAGTAGGCATCTTTCTTGAGTCTAAGCCAGGCAATCAGCTCTCATCTCCAGGCAATTTGTGGTCCACGGGGCATTCCTCGAGAGGATCTATGAACTTGGTATTCCTCTAGGCTTGGCAGGTTTTTCTCGGGGAACCTCTGGAGTTGCCTAAAGGAAGTCAAGCCACTTTCGTGTTTGATGTGGAACGCGGGATGGCTCTGCATTCAAGGCAGGGGAATCGGGCTTCATCTCAAGTTGATTTGGGATACATGGAGCTCCTTGGCGATGCTGGTGTGACCTCAGGGTCCCTCTGTACTTGTGAGTGTGTTCTTGCGGATTGTCTCAGGATCCATCAAGCAAGTCGAAGCTCCTTACATGTTTCATGGGGCTCACGGGATTGCTCTGCATGCAGTGCAGGAGAATCGTGCCTCATCTCGCTTTGAGGGGGATGTCACATGGTTTTTCTCGAGTTGCGGTGCAGACCTAGGTTATATTCTCGAGATACGGCAGGGATGGCACTTCAAGACTCGTCTTTGTCCAGCAACATCAGGACTCCTGTCGAGTTACGAGGGACACCTCCGGAATCTCTTCGAGGCTTGGCAGGGCCAAAGGGATGCTTCTCGACGTGAGGCGGGAGACGCAGTGTCCCTTTCCAATAGCCACAGGGTTACTGGTATTCCTGTCAATGTTCAAGAGGAGTCAGGCATCGTCAAATTTTGATGCAGTGAACTCTGCGTGCTGCTCGAGTTGTCAAAGTCATGTGAGGCATTTCGTTGAAAGGAGTCGGCGACCTAGGCCTTTCTTTAGGGACTCCACAGGGGATTCAGACATCTCTTCACCTTGTGAGATGAAAGAGGACCCTGTATTCAAGCCACTGTAAGGAAACCCGGCCTCCTTTCGAGTCAGGGCTTCTCGGTGTATATTCCACTTGAGGCAGAAATCTCAGGTTCCACCCTCACACCTACTGATGAGAGAAGCCTACCATTGTGGGGCATGTGGAATATTGGCATATGTCTTGAGTCTAAGTCAGGCAATCAGCTCTCAACTCCAGGCAATTTGCGGTCCACGGAGCATTCCTCAAGTTGCTCTGCTGAACTTGGTATTCCTCTAGGCTTGGCAGGTTTTTCTCGGGGAAACCCTAGATTTGCCTAAAGAAAGTAAAGCCACTGGTCGTCTTTGCGGGGGATCGGGGTATGGCTCAGGAGTCAAGTCAAGGGAATCGGGCCTCATCTCGAGTTGTTTTGGGGTACATGGAGCTCCTTCATGATGCTGGTGTGTCCTCAGGGTCCCTCACTGCTTGTGACAGTGTTCTTGCGGATTGTCTCAAGATCCATCAAGCAAGTCGAGTCTCCTTTCATTTTTCATGGGGAACACGGGATTGCTCTGTATGCAGTGCAGGGAATCGTGCCTCGTCTCGCTTTGAGGGGGATGTCTCATGGTTTTTCTCGAGTTGCGGTGGGGACTTGGGGTATATTCTCGAGTTACGATGGGGATGGACCTTCAAAACTCGTGTTTGTCCAGCGATGTCAGGACTCCTGTCGAGTTACGACGGATACCTCTAAAATCTCTTCGAGGCTTGGCAGGGCCAAAGGGACTCGTCTCAAGGTGAGGCGGGAGACCCAGGTTTCCTTTCCAGTAGCCCAGAGATATGGGGATTCCTGTCAGTGTTCAAGAGGAGTCAGGCATCGTCACCTTTTGAAATAGTGACCTCTGTGTTCCACTCGAGTTGTAAAAGGCATGTGAGGCTTTCCATCGCAAGGAGTCGAGGAACTCGGCCTTTTTCTATAGACTCCACATGGGACTCAGACATCCCTTCACCTTGTGAGATGATAGAGGAGCCTGTATTCAAGTCACTGTAAGGAAACCCAGGCTCCTTTTGAGTCAGGGCTTCTCGGTGTATATTCCATTTGAGGCAGAAAACTCAGTGTCCCTCCCTCACACCTACTGCTGAGAGAAGTCTTCTCTTGAGGGGCTTGTGGAAAGTAGGCATCTTTCTTGAGTCTAAGCCAGGCAATCAGCTCTCATCTCCAGGCAATTTGTGGTCCACGGAGCATTCCTCGAGAGGATCTATGAACTTGGTATTCCTCTAGGCTTGGCACATTTTTCTCGGTGAACATCTGGAGTTGCCTAAAGGAAGTCAAGCCACTTTCGTGTTTGATGTGGAATGCTGGATGGCTCTGCATTCAAGGCAGGGGAATCGGGCCTCATCTCGAGTTGATTTGGGGTACATGGAGCTCCTTGGCGATGCTGGTTTGACCTCAGGGTCCCTCTGTACTTGTGAGAGTGTTCTTGCGGATTGTCTCAAGATCCATCAAGCAAGTCGAGGCTCCTTACATGTTTCATGGGGATCACGGGATTGCTCTGCATGCAGTGCAGGAGAATCGTGCCTCATCTCGCTTTGAGGGGGAAGTCTCATGGTTTTTCTCGAGTGGCGGTGCAGACCTGGGTTATATTCTCGAGATACGGCAGGGATGGCACTTCAAGACTCGTGTTTGTCCAACGACATCAGGACTCCTGTCGAGTTACGAGGGACACCTCCGGAATCTCTTCGAGGCTAGGCAGGACCAAAGGGACGCTTCTCAAGGTGAGGCGGGAGGCAAAGTGTCCCTTTCCAGTAGCCTCAGGGATATTGGGATTCCTGTCAATGTTCAAGAGGAGTCAGGCATCGTCACCTTTTGAAGCAGTGAACTCTGCGTGCCGCTCGATGTGTCAAATGCCTGTGAGGCATTCCGTCAAAAGGAGTCGGTGACCTAGGGTTTTTTCTAGGAACTCCACTGGGAATTCAGACATACGTTCACCTTGTAAAATGAACGAGGAACCTGTTTTCAAGCCACTGCAAGGAAACCCGGCCTCCTTTCCAGTCAGGGCTTCTCAGTGTATATTCCAATTGAGGCAGCAAACACAGGGTCCCTCCCTCACACCTACTGCTGAGAGAAGCCTTCTCTTGAGGGGCTTGTGAAAAGTAGGCATCCTTCTTGAGTCTAAGCCAGGCAATCAGCCCTCATGTCCAGGCAATATGGGGTCCACCGAGCATTCCTCGAGTGGCTCTATGAACTTGGTATTCCTCTAGGCTTGGCACGATTTTCTAGGGGAACCTCTGGTGTTCCCTAAAGGAAGTCAAGCCACTGTCGTTTTTGATGTGAACTGCGGGATGGCTGTGCAGTCAAGGCAGGAGAATCGCGCCTCATCTCGAGTTAATTTGGGGTACATGGAGCTACTTCGCGATGCTGGTGTGACCTCAGGGTCCCTCTCTACTTGTGACAGTTTTCTTGCAAACTGTCTTGAGTTCCATCAAGCAAGTAGAGGCTCCTTAAATGTTTCATGGTGCTCACGGAATTGTTCTGCATGCAGTGCAGGGGAATTGGGGCTCATTTCGCTTTGAGGGGGAAGTCTCATGTTTTTTCTTGAGTTGAGGCAGGGACCTGGGTTATATTCTCGAGTTACGACATGGAAGGCCCTTCAAAACTCTTGTTTATCCAGGGACGTCAGGACTCCTGTCGAGTTACGAGGGACACCTCAGGAATATCTTCGAGGCTTGGCATGGCAAAAGGGATGCTTCTCGAGGTGAGGCGGGAGACCCATGGTCCTTTTCCATTAGCTCAGCGATATGGGGATTCCTGTCAATGTTCAAGAGGAGTCAGGCATCATCACCTGTTGAAGCAGTGAACTCTGCGTGACGCTCGAGGTGTCAATGGCATGTGAGGCATTACGTCGAAAGGAGTCGGGGACCTAGGTCTTTCTTTAGGGACTCCACAGGGGATTCAGACATCTCTTCTCCGTGTGAGATGATAGAGGAGTTTGTATTCAATTCACTGCAAGGAAACCCGGCCACCTTTCCAGTCAGGGCTTCTCGGTGTATATTCTATTTGAGGCATTAAACTCAGGGTCCGTCTCTCACACCTACTGCTGAGAGAAGCCTACACTTGAGGGGCTTGTGGAAAGTTGGCATACGTCTTTAGTCAAATCCAGACAATCCGCTCTCATCTCCAGGCAATTTGGGTTCCAAGGAGCATTCCTCGTGTTGCTCTCATGAAATTGGTGTTCCTCTAGGCTTGGCAAGTTGTTCTCGGGGAACCTCTGGAGTTGTTTAAATGAAGACAAGCCACTGGTCGTGTGTGCTGGGGATCTGGGGATGCCTCTGGAGTCAAGGCAGGGGAATCGGGCCTCATCTCGATTTGATTTGGTGTACATGGAACTACTTCGTGATGCTTGTGTGACTTCAGGGTCCCTCTCTACTTGTGAAAGTGTTCTAGGGGATTGTCTCGAGATCCATCAAGGAAGTCGAGGCTGCTTATATGTTTCATGGAGATCACGGGATTGCTCTGCATGCATTGCAGGGGAATCGGGCCTCATCTCGCTTTGAGCGGGAAGTCTCATGGTTTTTCTCGAATTGCGGCTGGGACCTGTGTTATATACTCGAGTTACGGCGGGGATGGCCCTTCAACACTCGTGTTGTCCAGCGATGTCTGGACTCCTCTTTAGTTACGAGGGAAACCTCAGAACTCTCTTTGAGGCTTGGCCGGGGAAAAGGGACACTTCTCGAAGTGAGGTGGGAGGCCCAGGGTCCCTTCCAGTAGCGACAGTGATATTGGGATTCCTGTCAATGTTCAAGAGGAGTGAGTCATCGTCACCTTTAGAAGCATAGAACTGTGAGTGCCGCTCGAGGTGTCAAAGGCATGTGAGTCATTCCGTCGAAAGGAGTCGGGGACCTAGGGCTTTCTCGAGGGACTCCACCGGGGACTCAGACAACCCTTCACTTTATGAGATGAAAGGCGAGCCTGTATTCAAGCCTCTGAAAGGAAACCCGGCCTCCATTCGAGTCAGGGCTTCTCTGTGTATATTCCACTTGAGGCAGCAAACTCAGGATCCCTCCCACACACCTACTGCTGAGAGCAGCCTTCCCTTGAGGGTCGTATGGAAAGTTGCCATACGTCTTGAATCAAAGCAGGCAATCAGGTCTCAACTCCAGGCAATTTGCGGTCCATGGAGCATTCCTTGAGTTGCTCTGCTCTAGGCTTGGCAGGTTTTTCTCCGGGAACAACTAGAGTTGCCTAAAGAAAGTCAAGCCACTGGTCGTGTTTGCTGGGGATCGGGGTATGGCTCAGGAGTCAAGTCAAGGGAATCGGGCCTCATCTCGAGTTGTTTTGGGGTACATGGAGCCCCTTCGTGATGCTTGTGTGACCTCAGCGTCCCTCTCTACTTGTGACAGTGTTCTTGGGGATTGTCTTGACATCAAGCAAGTCGAGGCTTCTTACATGTTTCATGCGGATCAAGGGATTGCTCTGCATGCAATGAAGGGGAATCGGGCATCATTTCGCTTTGAGGGGGAAGTCTCATGGTTTTTCTCAAATTGCGGAGGGGACCTGGTTTATATTCTCGAGTTACGGTGGGGATGACCTTCAACACTCGTGTTTGTCCAGCGACGTCAGGACTCCTGTCTAGTTATGAGGGACACCTCATGAATCTCTTCTAGTCTTGGTCGAGCCAAAGGGACACTTCACGAGGTGAGGCGGGAGACCTAGGGTCCCTTTCCAGTAGCCACAGGGATATTTGGATTCCTGTCAATGTTCAAGAGGAGTCAGGCATCATCAGCTTTTGATGCAGTGAAATCTGCGTGCCGCTCGAGGTGTCAAAGTCATGTGAGGCATTTCGTTGAAAGGAGTCGGGGACCTAGGCCTTTCTCTAGGGACTCCACAGGGGATTCAGACATCCCTCGACCTTTTGAGATGAAAGAGGAGCCTGTATTCAAGCCACTGCAAGGAAACGCGGCCTCCTTTCGAGTCAGGGCTTCTCAGTGTATATTCCAATTGAGGCAGCAAACACAGGGTCACTCCCTCACACCTACTGCTGAGAGAAGCCTTCTCTTGAGGGGCTTGTGGAAAGTTGGCATCTTTCTTGAGTCTAAGCCAGGCAATCAGCTCTCATCTCCAGGCATTTTGGGGTCGACGGAGCATTCCTCGAGTTGCTGTGCTGAACTTGGTATTCCTCTAGGCTTGGCACGTTGTTCTCTGGGAAACTCTGGGGTTGCCTAAAGGAAGTCAAACCGCTGGTTGTGTTTGATAAGGAACCGGGGATGGCTCTGGAGTCAAGGCTGTGGAATTGGGCCTCATCTCAAGTTGATTAGGAGTACATGGAGCTCCTTCACGATGCTGGTGTGACCTCAGGCTCCCTTTCTACTTGTGACAGTGTTCCTGTGGACTGTCTGAACATCCATCAAGCAAGTCGAGGCTCCTTACAGGTTTCATGGGGATCACGGGATTGCTCTGCAGGCATTGCAGGGGAATCGTGCCTCATCTCGCTTTGAGGGGGAAGCCTGAGGGTTTTACTCGAGTTGCGGTGGGGACCTGGGGTATATCCTCGAATTACGGCGGGGACGGCCCTTCAAAACTCGTGTTTCTCCAGAGACGTCAGGACTCCTTCGAGTTACGACGGACACCTCAGGAATCTCTTCGAGGCTTGGCAGGGTCAAAGGGATGCTTCTCGAAGTGAGCCTGAAGACCCAGTGTCCCTTTCCAGTAGCCACAGGGATATTGGGATTCCTGTCAATGTTCAAGAGGAGTCAGGCATCGTCACCTTTTGAAGCAGTGAACTCTGCATGCCGCTCGATGTGTCAAAGTCATGTGAGGCATTCCATCGCAAGGAGTCGGGGCTAGGCCTTTCTCTAGGGACTCCACTGGGGATTCAGACATCCCTTCACCTTGTGAGATGGAAGATGAGCCTGTATTCAATCCACTGCAAGGAAACCCGGCCTCCTTTCGAGTCAGGGCTTCTCGGTGTATATTCACTTGAGGCAGAAAACACTCAGGGTTCCTCCCTCACACCTACTGATGAGAGAAGCCTCCCCTTGTGGGGCTTGTGGAAATGTTGGCATCTTTCTTGAGTCTAAGCCAGGCAATCAGCTCTCATCTCCAGGCAATTTGTGGTCCATGGAGCATTCCTCGAGTTGCTCTGCTAAACTTGGTATTCTTCTAGGCTTGGCAGGTTTTTCTCGGGGAACCTCTAGAGTTGCCTAAAGGAAGTCAAGCCACTGGTCGTGTTTGATGGGGAACGGGGTATGGCTCTGGAGTTAAGTCAAAAGAATCGGGCCTCATCTCGAGTTGTTTTGGGGTACATGGAGCCCTTGTGATGCTTGTGTGACCTCAGCGTCCCTCTCTACTTGTGACAGTGTTCTTGCGGATTGTCTTGAAGATCCATCAAGCAAGTCGAGGCTCCTTACATGTTTCATGGGGATCAAGGGATTGCTCTGCATGCATGTGCAGGGAATCGGGCATCATTTCGCTTTGAGGGGGAAGTCTCATGGTTTTTCTCGAGTTGCGGTGGGGACCTGGGTTATATTCTCGAGTTACGGTGGGGATGGCCTTCAAGACTCGTGTTTGTCCAGCGACGTCAGGACTCCTGTCTAGTTACGAGGGACACCTCATGAATCTCTTCGAGGCTTGGCAGGGCCAAAGGGACGCTTCTCGAGGTGAGGCGGGAGACCCAGGGTCCCTTTCCATTAGCCACAGGGATATTGGGATTCCTGTCAATGTTCAAGAGGAGTCAGGCATCATCAGCTTTTGATGCAGTGAAATCTGCGTGCCGCTCGAGGTGTCAAAGTCATGTGAGGCATTTCGTTGAAAGGAGTCGGGGACATAGGCCTTTTTCTAGGGACTCCACAGGGGATTCAGACATCCCTTCACCTTGTGAGATGAAAGAGAAGCCTGTATTCAAGCCACTGCAAGGAAACCCGGCCTCCTTTCGAGTCAGGGCTTCTCAGTGTATATTCTAATTGAGGCAGCAAACACAGGGTCCCTCCCTCACACCTACTGCTGAGAGAAGCCTTGTCTTGAGGGGCTTGTGGAAAATAGGCATCCTTCTTGAGTCTAAGCCAAGCAATTAGCTCTCATCTCCAGGCTATTTGGGGCCCACGGAGCATTCCTCGAGTGGCTCTATGAACTTGGTATTCCTCTAGGCTTGGCACGTTTTTCTAGGGGAACCTCTGGTGTTCCCTAAAGGAAGTCAAGCCACTGTCGTTTTGACGTGGAAGGCGGGATGGCTGTGCAGTCAAGGCAGGTGAATCGCGCATCATCTCGAGTTAATTTGGGGTACATGGAGCTACTTCACGATGCTGGTGTGACCTCAGGGTCCCACTCTACTTGTGACAGTTTTCTTGCGGACTGTCTTGAGATCCATCAAGCTAGTCGAGGCTCCTTACATGTTTCATGGGGCTCACGGAATTGCTCTGCATGCAGTGCAGGGGAATTGGGGCTCATTTCGCTTTGAGGGGGAAGTCTCATGGTTTTTCTTGAGTTGAGGCAGGGACCTGGGTTATATTCTCAAGTTACGGCATGGAAGGCCCTTCAAAACTCTTGTTTATCCAGGGAGGTCAGGACTCCTGTCGAGTTACGAGGGACACTTCAAGAATATCTTCGAGGCTTGGCAGGGAAAAAGGGATGCTTATCGAGGTGAGGCGGGAGACCCATGGTCCTTTTCCATTAGCTCAGGGATATGGGGATTCCTGTCAATGTTCAAGAGGAGTCAGGCATCGTCACCTTTTGAAGCAGTGAACTCTGCGTGACGCTCGAGGTGTCAAAGGCATGTGAGGCATTACGTCGAAAGGAGTCGGGGACCTAGGGCTTTCTTTAGGGACTCCACAGGGGATTCAGACATCCCTTCTCCTTGTGAGATGATAGAGGAGCTTGTATTCAATTCACTGTAAGGAAACCCAGCCTCCATCCGAATCAGGGCTTCTCGGTCTATATTCCACTTGAAGCAGCAAACTCAGGGTCCCTCCCTCACACCTTTTCTGAGAGAAGCCTTCTCCTGAGGGGCATGTTGAAAGTAGGCATCCTACTTGAGTGTAAGCCAGGCAATCAGTTCTCATCTCCAGGCAATTTGGGGTCCACGGAGCAATCCTCTAGTGCCTCTATGAACTTGGTATTTCTATAGACTTGGCACGTTTTCCTCGGGGACCCTCTGTAGTTACCTATATGAAGTCAAGCTACTGTCGTGTTTGATGGGGAACGGGGGATGGCTCTGGAGTCAAGGCAGGGGAATCGGGCCTCATCTCGAGTTGATTTGGGGTACATGCTGCTCCTTCGCGATGCTGGTGTGACCTCAGTGTCCCTCTGTGTTTGTGATAGTGTTCTTGCGGATTGTCTCGAGATCCATCAAGCAAGTCGAGTCTCTGTACATGTTTCCTGGGTATCACGGGATTGCTCTGCATGCATTGCAGGGGAATCGTGCCTCATCTCGCTTTGAGGGGGAAGCCTCATGGTTTTTCTCGAGTTGTGGTGCGGACCTGGGGTATATTCTCGAGTTACGGCGGGGATGGCCTTTCAAATCTCGTGTTTGTCCTGCGACGTCAGGACTCCTGTCGAGTTACGACGGACACCTCAGGAATCTCTTCGATGCTTGGCAGGGTCAAAGGGACGCTTCTCGAGGTGAGCCTGGAGACCCAGTGTACCTTTCCAGTAGCCACAGGAATATTGGGATTCCTCTCAATGTTCAAGAGGAGTCAGGCATCGTTACCTTTTGAAGCAGTGAACTCTGCATGCCGCTCGAGGTGTCAAAGTCATGTGAGGCATTCCGTCGAAAGGAGTCGGGGACTTAGGGCTTTCTCTAGGGACTCCACTGGGGATTCAGACATCCCTTCACCTTGTGAGATGAAACGTGAGCCTATATTCAAGCCACTGTAAGGAAACCCGTCCTCCTTTCGAGTCAGGGCTTCTCGGTGTATATTCCACTTGAGGCAGAAATCTCAGGGTTCCACCCTCACACCTACTGATGAGAGAAGCCTACCCTTGTGGTGCTTGTGGAATGTTGGCATACGTCTTGAGTCTAAGCCAGGCAATCAGCTCTCAACTCCAAGCAATTTGCGGTCCACGGAGCATTCCTCGAGTTGCTCTGCTGAACTTGGTATTTCTCTAGGCATGGCATGTTTTTCTCGGGGAACCTCTAGAGTTGCCTAAAGAAAGTCAAGCCACTGGTCGTGTTTGCTGGGGATCGGGGTATGGCTCAGGAGTCAAGTCAAGGGAATCGGGCCTCATCTCGAGTTTTTTTGGGTACATGGAGCTCCTTCGTGATGCTGGTGTGACCTCAGGGTCCCTCACTGCTTGTGACAGTGTTCTTGCGGATAGTCTCAAGATCCATCAAGCAAGTCGAGTCTCCTTTCATGTTTCTTTGTGTTCACGGGATTGCTCTGCATGCAGTACAGGGGAATCGTGCCTCATCTCGCTTTGAGGGGGAAGTCTCATGTTTTTTCTCGAGTTGCGGTGGGGACTTTGGGTATATTCTCGAGTTACGATGGGGATGGCCCTTCAAAACTCGTGTTTGTGCAGCGACGTAGGACTCCTGTCGAGTTACGAGGGACCACTCAGAAATCTCTTCGAGGCTTGGCAGGGCCAAAGGGACTCTTCTCAAGGTGAGGCGGGAGACCCAGGGTCCCTTTCCAGTAGCCCAGAGATATTGGGATTCCTGTCAATGTTCAAGAGGAGTCAGGCATCTTCAGCTTTTGAAGTAGTGAACTCTGCGTTCCGCTCGAGGTGTCAAAGTCATGTGAGGCATTCCA
Source organism: Odocoileus hemionus (assembly GCA_020976825.1). Lineage (NCBI taxonomy): Eukaryota > Metazoa > Chordata > Mammalia > Artiodactyla > Cervidae > Odocoileus > Odocoileus hemionus. Next base: position 2,815 of record JAJLRB010001305.1, on the reverse strand, counting down.
TCGAAAGGAGTTGGGGACCTAGGCTTTTTCTATGGACTCCACAGGGGACTCAGACATCCCTTCACCTTGTGAGATGATAGAGGAGCCTGTATTCAAGTCACTGTAAGGAAACCCAGCCTCCTTTCGAGTCAGGGCTTCTCGGTGTATATTAATTGAGGCACGGTCCCTCCATCACACCTACTGCTGAGAGAATCCTTCTCTTGAGGGGCTTGTGGTAAGTAGGCATCCTTCTTGAGTCTAAGCCAGGCAATCAGCTCTCATCTCCAGGCAATTTGGGGTCCACGGATCATTTCCCGAGTGGCTCTATGAACTTGGTATTCCTCTAGGCTTGGCACGTTGTTCTCTGGGAAACTCTGAGGTTGCCTAAAGGAAGTCAAACCGCTGGTCGTGTTTGATAAGGAACCGGGGATGGCTCTGGAGTCAAGGCCGGGCAATTGGACCTCATCTCGAGTTGATTTGGAGTACATGGAGCTCCTTCGCGATGCTGGTGTGACCTCAGGCTCCCTCTTTACTTGTGACAGTGTTCTTGCGGACTGTCTGGACATCCATCAAGCAAGTCGAGGCTCCTTACAGGTTTCATGGGCATCACGGGATTGCTCTGCAGGCATTGCAGGGGAATCGTGGCTCATCTCGCTTTGAGGGGGAAGCCTGATGGTTTTACTCGAGTTGCGGTGGGGACCTGGGGTATATCCTCGAATTACGGCGGGGATGGCCCTTCAAAACTCGTGTTTCTCCAGCGACGTCAGGACACCTGTCGAGTTACGACGGACACCTCAGGAATCTCTTCGAGGCTTGGCAGGGTCAAAGGGATGCTTCTCGAAGTGAGCCTGAAGACCCAGTGTCCCTTTCCAGTAGCCACAGGGATATTGGGATTCCTGTCAATGTTCAAGAGGAGTCAGGCATCGTCACCTTTTGAAGTAATGAACTCTGCGTTCCACTCGAGTTGTTAAAGACATGTGAGGCATTCCATCGCAAGGAGTCGGTGAACTAGGCCTTTTTCTATGGACTCCACAGGGGACTCAGACATCCCTTCACCTTGTGAGATGATAGAGGAGCCTGTATTCAAGTCACTGTAAGGAAAGCAACCCTCCTTTCGAGTCAGGGCTTCTCGGTGTATATTCCACTTGAGGCAGCAAACACAGGGTCCCTCCCTCACACCTACTGCTGAGAGAAGTCTTCTCTTGAGGGGCTTGTGGAAAGTAGGCATCTTTCTTGAGTCTAAGCCAGGTAATCAGCTCTCATCTCCAGGCAATTTGTGGTCCACGGAGCATTCCTCGAGAGGATCTATGAACTTGGTATTCCTCTAGGCTTGGCACGTTTTTCTCGGGGAACCTCTGGAGTTGCCTAAAGGAAGTCAAGCCACTTTCGTGTTTGATGTGGAACGCGGGATGGCTCTGCATTCAAGGCAGGGGAATCGGGCCTCATCTCGAGTTGATTTGGGGTACATGGAGCTACTTGGCGATGCTGGTGTGACCTCAGGGTCCCTCTGTACTTGTGAGAGTGATCTTGCGGATTGTCTCAAGATCCATCAAGCAAGTCGAGGCTCCTTACATGTTTCATGGGGATCACGGGATTGCTCTGCATGCAGTGCAGGAGAATCGTGCTCATCTCGCTTTGAGGGGGAAGTCTCATGGTTTTTCTCGAGTTGCGGTGCAGACCTGGGTTATATTCTCGAGATACGGCAGGGATGGCACTTCAAGACTCGTGTTTGTCCAGCGACATCAGGACTCCTGTCGAGTTACGAGGGACACCTCCGGAATCTCTTCGAGGCTTGGCAGGGACAAAGGGACGCTTCTCGAGGTGAGGCGGGAGGCAAAGTGTCCCTTTCCAGTAGCCTCAGGGATATTGGCATTCCTGTCAATGTTCAAGAGGAGTCAGGCATCGTCACCTTTTGAAGCAGTGAACTCTGCGTGCCGCTCGAGGTGTCAAATGCATGTGAGGCATTCCGTCAAAAGGAGTCGGTGAACTATGGCTTTTTCTAGGGACTCCACTGGGGATTCAGACATACCTTCACCTTGTGAAATGAACGAGGTACCTGTATTCAAGCCACTGCAAGGAAACCTGGCCTCCTTTCGAGTCAGGGCTTCTCGGCGTATATTCCATTTGAGGCATTAAACTCAGGGTCCGTCCCTCACACCTACTGCTGAGAGAAGCCGACACTTGAGGGGCTTGTGGAAAGTTGGCATGCGTCTTGCGTCCAATCCAGGCAATACGCTCTCATCTCCAGGCAATTTGGGTTCCAAGGAGCATTCCTCGAGTTGCTCTCCTGAACTTGGTGTTCCTCTAGGCTTGGCAAGTTGTTCTCGGGGAACCTCTGGAGTTGTTTAAATGAAGAGAAGCCACTGGTCGTGTGTGCTGGGGAACTGGGGATGCCTCTGGAGTCAAGGCAGGGGAATCGGGCCTCATCTCGAGTTGATTTGGTGTACATGGAACAACTTCGTGATGCTTGTGTGACTTCAGGGTCCCTCTCTACTTGTGAAAGTGTTCTAGGGGATTGTCTCGAGATCCATCAAGGAAGTCGAGGCTGCTTATATGTTTCATGGAGATCACGGGATTGCTCTGCATGCATTGCAGGGGAATCGGGCCTCATCTCGCTTTGATCGGGAAGTCTCATGGTTTTTCTCGAATTGCGGCTGGGACCTGTGTTATATACTCGAGTTACGGCGGGGATGTCCCTTCAACACTCGTGTTTGTCCAGCGATGTCTGGACTCCTCTTTAGTTACGAGGGAAACCTCAGGAGTCTCTTTGAGGCTTGGCAGTGGCAAAGGGACACTTCTCGAAGTGAGGTGGGAGGCCCAGGGTCCCTTCCAGTAG
>JAJLRB010001304.1:0-24698 GCA_020976825.1 Odocoileus hemionus | reverse complement strand
CAACTCCAGAGGTTCCCCGAGAAAAACGTGCCAAGCCTAGAGGAATACCAAGTTCAGCAGAGCAACTCGAGGAATGCTCCGTGGACCCCAAATTGCTGGAGATGAGAGCTGATTGCCTGGCTTAGACTCAAGAAGGATGCCTACTTTCCACAAGCCCCTCAAGAGAAGGCTTCTCTCAGCAGTAGGTGTGAGGGAGGGACCCTGAGTTTGCTGCCTCAAGTGGAATATACACCGAGAAGCCCTGACTCGAAAGGAGGCTGGGTTTCCTTACAGTGACTTGAATACAGGCTCCTCTTTCATCTCACAAGTGAAGGGATGTCTGAATCCCCTGTGGAGTCCCTAGAGAAAGCCCTAGGTCCCCGACTCCTTTCGATGGAATGCCTCACATGCCTTTGACACCTCGAGCGGCACGCAGAGTTCACTGCTTCAAAAGGTGACGATGCCTGACTCCTCTTGAACATTGACAGGAATCCCAATATCCTGTGCTACTGGAAAGGGACCCTGGGTCTCCCGCCTCACCTCGAGAAGAGTCCCTTTGGCCCTGCCAAGCCTCGAAGAGATTCCTGAGGTGTCCGTCGTAACTCGACAGGAGTCCTGACGTCGCTGGACAAACACGAGTTTTGAAGGGCCATCCCATCGTAACTCGAGAATATAACCCAGGTCCCCACCGCAACTCGAGAAAAAACATGAGACTTCCCCCTCAAAGCGAGATGAGGCACGATTCCCCTGCACTGCATGCAGAGCAATCCCGTGATCCCCATGAAACATGAAAGGAGCCTCGACTTGCTTGATGGATCTCGAGACAATCCGCAAGAACACTGTCACAAGTAGTGAGGGACCCTGAGGTCACACCAGCATCACGAAGGAGCTCCATGTACCCCAAAAACAACTCGAGATGAGGCCCGATTCCCTGACTTGACTCCTGAGCCATCCCCGATCCCCAGCAAACACGACCAGTGGCTTGACTTTCTTTTAGGCAACTCTAGAGGTTCCCCGAGAACAACATGCCAAGCCTAGAGGAATACCAAGTTCAGCAGAGCAACTCGAGGAATGCTCCGTGGACCGCAAATTGCCTGGAGATGAGAGCTGATTGCCTGGCTTAGACTCAAGAAGTATGCCAACTTTCCACAAGCCCCTCAAGAGGTAGGCTTCTCTCATCAGTAGGTGTGAGGGTGGAACCCTGAGATTGCTGCCTCAAGTGGAATATACACCGAGAAGCCCTGACTCGAAAGGAGGCGGGTTTCCTTACAGTGGCTTGAATACAGGCTCCTTTCATCTCACAAGGTGAAGGGATGTCTGAATCCCCAGTGGAGTCCCTAGAGAAAGGCCTAAGTCCACGACTCCTTTCGACGGAATGCCTCACATGACTTTGACACCTCGAGCGGCATGCAGAGTTCACTGCTTCAAAAGGTGACGATGCCTGACTCCTCTTGAACATTGACAGGAATCCCAATATCCCTGTGGCTACTGGAAAGGGACACTGGGTCTCCCGGCTCACCTCGAGAAGCGTCCCTTTGACCCTGCCAAGCCTCGAAGAGATTCCTGAGGTGTCCGTCGTAACTCGACAGGAGTCCTGACGTCGCTGGACAAACACGAGATTGAAGGGCCATCCCCGCCGTAACTCGAGAATATACCCCAGGTCCCAGCCGCAACTCGAGAAAAACCATGAGACTTCCCCCTCAAAGCGAGATGAGGCACGATTCCCCTGCAATGCATGCAGAGCAATCCCGTGATCCCCATGAAACATGTAAGGAGACTCGACTTGCTTGATGGATCTCGAGACAATCCGCAAGAACACTATCACAAGCACAGAGGGACCCTGAGGTCACACCAGCATCGCCAAGGAGCAGCATGTACCCCAAATCAACTCGAGATGAGGCCCGATTCCCCTGCCTTGACTCCAGAGCCATCCCCCGTTCCCCATCAAACACGACAGTAGCTTGACTTCATTTAGGTAACTCCAGAGGTTCCCCGAGAAAAACGTGCCAAGTCTATAGAAATACCAAGTTCATAGAGCACTAGAGGAATGCTCCGTGGACCCAAAATTGCCTGGAGATGAGAACTGATTGCCTGGCTTAGACTCAAGAAGGATGCCTACTTTCCACAAGCCCCTCAAGAGAAGGCTTCTCTCAGCAAAGGTGGTGAGGGAGGGACCCTGAGTTTGCTGCCTCAAGTGGAATATACACCGAGAAGCCCTGATTCGGATGGAGGCTGGGTTTCCTTACAGTGAATTGAATACAGGCTCCTCTATCATCTCACAAGGAGAAGGGATGTCTGAATCCCCTGTGGAGTCCCTAAAGAAAGCCCTAGGTCCCCGACTCCTTTCGACGTAATGCCTCACATGCCTTTGACACCTCGAGCGTCACGCAGAGTTCACTGCTTCAAAAGGTGACGATGCCTGACTCCTCTTGAACATTGACAGGAATCCCCATATCCCTGAGCTAATGGAAAAGGACCATGGGTCTCCCGCCTCACCTCGAGAAGCATCCCTTTTGCCCTGCCAAGCCTCGAAGATATTCCTGAGGTGTCCCTCGTAACTCGACAGGAGTCCTGACGTCCCTGGATAAACAAGAGTTTTGAAGGGCCTTCCATGCCGTAACTCGAGAATATAACCCAGGTCCCTGCCTCAACTCGAGAAAAACCATGAGACTTCCCCCTCAAAGCGAAATGAGCCCCAATTCCCCTGCACTGCATGCAGAGCAATTCCGTGAGCCCCATGAAACATGTAAGGAGCCTCGACTTGCTTGATGGATCTCAAGACAGTCCGCAAGAAAACTGTCACAAGTAGAGTGGGACCCTGAGGTCACACCAGCATCGCGAAGGAGCTCCATGTACCCCAAATTAACTCGAGATGACGCGCGATTCCCCTGCCTTGACTGCACAGCCATCCCGCCTTCCACATCAAAAACGACAGTGGCTTGACTTCCTTTAGGGAACACCAGAGGTTCCCCTAGAAAAACGTGCCAAGCCTAGAGGAATACCAAGTTCATAGAGCCACTTGAGGAATGCTCCGTGGACCCCAAATTGCCTGGAGATGAGAGCTGATTGCCTGGCTTAGACTCAAGAAGGATGCCTACTTTCCACAAGCCCCTCAAGAGAAGGCTTCTCTCAGCAGTAGGTGTGAGGGAGGGACCCTGAGTTTGCTGCCTCAATTGGAATATACACTGAGAAGCCCTGACTCGAAAGGAGGCCGGGTTTCCTTGCAGTGGCTTGAATACAGGCTCCTCTTTCATCTCACAAGGTGAAGGGATGTCTGAATCCCCTGTGGAGTCCCTAGAGAAAGGCCTAGGTCCCCGACTCCTTTCAACGAAATGCCTCACATGACTTTGACACCTCGAGCGGCACGCAGAGTTCACTGCATCAAAAGCTGACGATGCCTGACTCCTCTTGAACATTGACAGGAATCCCAATATCCCTGTGGCTATTGGAAAGGGACCCTGGGTCTCCCGCCTCACGTCGAGAAGCGTCCCTTTGGCCCTGCCAAGCCTCGAAGAGATTCTGAGGTGTCCCTCGTAACTCGACAGGAGTCCTGACGTCGCTGGACAAACACGAGTCTTGAAGGCCATCCCCGCCGTATCTCGAGAATATAACCCAGGTCTGCACCGCAACTCGAGAAAAACCATGAGACTTCCCCCTCAAAGCGAGATGAGGCACGATTCCCCTGCACTGCATGCAGAGCAATCCCGTGATCCCCATGAAACATGTAAGGAGCCTCGACTTGCTTGATGGATCTTGAGACAATCCGCAAGAACACTGTCACAAGTACAGAGGGACCCTGAGGTCACACCAGCATCGCCAAGGAGCTCCATGTACCCCAAATCAACTCGAGATGAAGCCCGATTCCCCTGCCTTGAATGCAGAGCCATCCCACGTTCCACATCAAACACGAAAGTGGCTTGACTTCCTTTAGGCAACTCCAGAGGTTCCCCGAGAAAAACGTGCCAAGCCTAGAGGAATACCAAGTTCATAGATCCTCTCGAGGAATGCTCCGTGGACCACAAATTGCCTGGAGATGAGAGCTGATTGCCTGGCTTAGACTCAAGAAAGATGCCTACTTTCCACAAGCCCCTCAAGAGAAGGCTTCTCTCAGCAGTAGGTGTGAGGGAGGGACCCTGTGTTTGCTGCCTCAATTGGAATATACACTGAGAAGCCCTGACTCGAAAGGAGGCCGGGTTTCCTTGCAGTGGCTTGAATACAGGCTCCTCTTTCATCTCACAAGGTGAAGGGATGTCTGAATCCCCTGTGGAGTCCCTAGAGAAAGGCCTAGGTCCCCGACTCCTTTCAACGAAATGCCTCACATGACTTTGACACCTCGAGCGGCACGCAGATTTCACTGCATCAAAAGCTGATGATGCCTGACTCCTCTTGAACATTGACAGGAATCCCAATATCCCTGTGGCTACTGGAAAGGGAACCTGGGTCTCCCGCCTCACCTCGAGAAGCGTCCCTTTGGCCCTGCCAAGCCTAGAAGAGATTCATGAGGTGTCCCTCATAACTAGACAGGAGTCCTGACGTCGCTGGACAAACACGAGTGTTGAAGGCCATCCCCACCGTAACTCGAGAATATAAACCAGGTCCCCTCCGCAACTCGAGAAAAACCATGAGACTTCCCCCTCAAAGCGAAATGATGCCCGATTCCCCTGCATTGCATGCAGAGCAATCCCGTGATCCCCATGAAACATGTAAGGAGCCTCGACTTGCTTGATGGATCTCAAGACAATCCCAAGAACACTGTCACAAGTAGAGAGGGACCCTGAGGTCACACAAGCATCACGAAGGGGCTCCATGTACCCCAAAACAACTCGAGATGAGGCCCGATTCTTTTGACTTGACTCCTGAGCCATACCCCGATCCCCAGCAAACACGACCAGTGGCTTGACTTTCTTTAGGCAACTCTAGAGGTTCCCCGAGAACAACCTGCCAAGCCTAGAGGAATACCAAGTTTAGCAGAGCAACTCGAGGAATGCTCCATGGACCGCAAATTGTCTGGAGTTGAGAGCTGATTGCCTGGCTTAGACTCAAGACGTATGCCAACATTCCACAAGCCCCACAAGGGGAGGCTTCTCTCATCAGTAGGTGTGAGGGTGGAACCCTGAGTTTTCTGCCTCAAGTGGAATATACACCGAGAAGCCCTGACTCGAAAGGAGGCCGGGTTTCCTTGCAGTGGATTGAATACAGGCTCATCTTTCATCTCACAAGGTGAAGGGATGTCTGAATCCCCAGTGGAGTCCCTAGAGAAAGGCCTAAGTCCCCGACTCCTTTCGATGGAATGCCTCACATGATTTTGACACCTCGAGCGGCATGCAGAGTTCACTGCTTCAAAAGGTGACGATGCCTGACTCCTCTTGAACATTGAGAGGAATCCCAATATCCCTGTGGCTACTGGAAAGGGACACTGGGTCTCCAGGCTCACATCGAGAAGCATCCCTTTGACCCTGCCAAGCCTCGAAGAGATTCCTGAGGTGTCCGTCGTAACTCGACAGGAGTCCTGACTTCGCTGGAGAAACACGAGTTTTGAAGGGCCATCCCCGCCGTAATTCGAGGATATACCCAGGTCCCCACCGCAACTCGAGAAAAACCATCAGGCTTCCCCTCAAAGCGAGATGAGGCACGATTCCCCTGCAATGCCTGCAGAGCAATCCCGTGATCCCCATGAAACCTGTAAGGAGCCTCGACTTGCTTGATGGATGTCCAGACAGTCCGCAAGAACACTGTCACAAGTAGAGAGGGAGCCTGAGGTCACACCAGCATCGCGAAGGAGCTCCATGTACTCCAAATCAACTCGAGATGAGGCCCAATTCCCCGGCCTTGACTCCAGAGCCATCCCCGGTTCCTCATCAAACACGACCAGTGGTTTGACTTCCTTTAGGCAACCCCAGAGTTTCCCCTAGAGAACAACGTGCCAAGCCTAGAGGAATACCAAGTTCAGCACAGCAACTCGAGGAATGCTCTGTCGACCCCAAATTGACTGGAGATGAGAGCTGATTGCCTGCTTTGATTCAAGACGTATGCCAACTTTCCATACGACCCCTCAAGGGAAAGGCTGCTCTCAGCAGTAGGTGTGTGGGAGGGATCCTGAGTTTGCTGCCTCAAGTGGAATATACACCGAGAAGCCCTGACTCGAATGGAGGCCGGGTTTCCTTTCAGAGGCTTGAATACAGGCTCGTCTTTCATCTCACAAAGTGAAGGGATGTCTGAATCCCCAGTGGAGTCCCTAGAGAAAGCCCTAGGTCCCCGACTCCTTTCGACGGAATGACTCACATGCCTTTGACACCTCGAGCGGCACGCAGAGTTCACTGCTTCAAAAGTGACGATGCCTCACTCCTCTTGAACATTGACAGGAATCCCAATATCACTGTCGCTACTGGAAGGGACCCTGGGCCTCCCACCTCACTTCGAGAAGTGTCCCTTTGCCCCTGCCAAGCCTCAAAGAGAGTCCTGAGGTTTCCCTCGTAACTAAAGAGGAGTCCAGACGTCGCTGGACAAACACGAGTGTTGAAGGGCCATCCCCGCCGTAACTCGAGTATATAACACAGGTCCCAGCCGCAATTCGAGAAAAACCATGAGACTTCCCGCTCAAAGCGAGATGAGGCCCGATTCCCCTGCAATGCATGCAGAGCAATCCCGTGATCTCCATGAAACATATAAGGAGCCTCGACTTCCTTGATGGATCTCGAGACAATCCCCAAGAACACTTTCACAAGTAGAGAGGGACCCTGAAGTCACACAAGCATCACGAAGTAGTTCCATGTACACCAAATCAACTCGAGATGAGGCCCGATTCCCCTGCCTTGACTCCAGAGGCATCCCCAGTTCCCCAGCACACACGACCAGTGGCTTGACTTCCTTTAAACAACTCCAGAGGTTCCCCGAGAACAACTTGCCAAGCCTAGAGGAACACCAAGTTCAGGAGAGCAACTCGAGGAATGCTCCCTTGGACCCAAATTGCCTGGAGATGAGAGCTGATTGCCTGGCTTAGACTCAAGACGTATGCCAACTTTCCACAAGCCCCTCAAGAGAAGGCTTCTCTCAGCAGTAGGTGTGAGGGAGGGACCCTGAGTTTGCTGCCTCAAGTGGAATATACACCGAGAAGCCCTGACTCGAAAGGAGGCCGGGTTTCCTTGCAGTGGCTTGAATACAGGCTCCTCTTCATCTCACAAGGTGAAGGGATGTCTGAATCCCCAGTGGAGTCCCTAGAAAAAGCCCTAGGTCCCCGACTCCTTTCGACGGAATGCCTCACATGCATTTGACACCTCGAGCGGCACGCAGAGTTCACTGCTTCAAAAGGTGACGATGCCTGACTCCTCTTGAACATTGACAGGAATCCCATATCCCTGAGGCTACTGGAAAGGGACCCTGGGTCTCCCGCCTCACCTCGAGAAGCGTCCCTTTGGCCCTGCCAAGCCTCGAAGAGATTCCTGAGGTGTCCCTCGTAACTCGACAGGAGTCCTGACGTCGCTGGACAAACACGAGTTTTGAAGGGCCATCCCCATCGTAACTCGAGAATATACCCCAAGTCCCACCGCAACTCGAGAAAAACCATGAGACTTCCCCCTCAAAGCGAGATGAGGCACGATTCCCCTGCACTGCATGCAGAGCAATCCCGTGATCCCCATGAAACATGTAAGGAGCCTCGACTTGCTTGATGGATCTTGAGACAATCCGCAAGAACACTGTCACAAGCAGAGGGACCCTGAGGTCACACCAGCATCGCGAAGGAGCTCCATGTACCCCAAAACAACTCGAGATGAGGCCCGATTCCCCTGCTTGACTCCAGAGCCATCCCCGTTCCCCATCAAACACGACCAGTGGCTTGACTTCCTTTAGGCAACTCTAGAGGTTCCCCGAGAACAACCTGCCAAGCCTAGAGGAATACCAAGTTCAGCAGAGCAACTCGAGGAATGCTCCGTGGACCGCAAATTGCCTGGAGTTGAGAGCTGATTGCCTGGCTTAGACTCAAGACGTATGCCAACTTTCCACAAGCCCCTCAAGAGGTAGGCTTCTCTCATCAGTAGGTGTGAGGGTGGAACCCTGAGATTTCTGCCTCAAGTGGAATATACACCGAGAAGCCCTGACTCGAAAGGAGGCCGGGTTTCCTTACAGTGGCTTGAATACAGGCTCATCTTTCATCTCACAAGGTGAAGGGATGTCTGAATCCCCAGTGGAGTCCCTAGAGAAAGGCCTAAGTCCCGACTCCTTTCGACGGAATGCCTCACATGACTTTGACACCTCGAGCGGCATGCAGAGTTCACTGCTTCAAAAGGTGACGATGCCTGACTCCTCTTGAACATTGACAGGAATCCCAATATCCCTGTGGCTACTGGAAAGGGACACTGGGTCTCCAGGCTCACCTCGAGAAGCGTCCCTTTGACCCTGCCAAGCCTCGAAGAGATTCCTGAGGTGTCCGTCGTAACTCGACAGGAGTCCTGACGTCGCTGGACAAACACGAGATTTGAAAGGCCATCCCCGCCGTAACTCGAGAATATACCCCAGGTCCGCACCACAACTCGAGAAAAACCATGAGGCTTCCCCCTCAAAGCGAGATGAGGCACGATTCCCCTGCACTGCATGCAGAGCAATCCCGTGATCCCCATGAAACATGTAAGGAGACTCGACTTGCTTGATGGATCTCGAGACAATCCGCAAGAACACTGTCACAAGTACAGAGGGACCCTGAGGTCACACCAGCATCGCGAGGAGCTCCATGTACCCCAAATCAACTCGAGATGAGGCCCGATTCCCCTGCCTTGACTCCAGAGCCATCCCCCGTTCCCCATCAAAAACACGACAGTGGCTTGACTTCCTTTAGGTAACTCCAGAGGTTCCCCGAGAAAAACGTGCCAAGCTATAGAGGAATACCAAGTTCATAGAGGCACTAGAGGAATGCTCCGTGGACCCCAAATTGCCTGGAGATGAGAACTGATTGCCTGGCTTAGACTCAAGAAGGATGCCTACTTTCCACAAGCCCCTCAAGAGAAGGCTTCTCTCAGCAAAAGGTGTGAGGGAGGGACCCTGAGTTTGCTGCCTCAAGTGGAATATACACCGAGAAGCCCTGATTCGGATGGAGGCTGGGTTTCCTTACAGTGAATTGAATACAGGCTCCTCTATCATCTCACAAGGAGAAGGGATGTCTGAATCCCCTGTGGAGTCCCTAAAGAAAGCCCTAGGTCCCCGACTCCTTTCGACGTAATGCCTCACATGCCTTTGACACCTCGAGCGTCACGCAGAGTTCACTGCTTCAAAAGGTGACGATGCCTGACTCCTCTTGAACATTGACAGGAATCCCCATATCCCTGAGCTAATGGAAAGGGACCCTGGGTCTCCCGCCTCACCTCGAGAAGCATCCCTTTGGCCCTGCCAAGCCTCGAAGATATTCCTGAGGTGTCCCTCGTAACTCGACAGGAGTCCTGACGTCGCTGGACAAACAAGAGTTTTGAAGGGCCATTCCATGCCGTAACTCGAGAATATAACCCAGGTCCCTGCCTCAACTCGAGAAAAACCATGAGACTTCCCCCTCAAAGCGAAATGAGCCCCAATTCCCCTGCACTGCATGCAGAGCAATCCCGTGAGCCCCATGAAACATGTAAGGAGCCTCGACTTGCTTGATGGATCTCAAGACAGTCCGCAAGAAAACTGTCACAAGTAGAGAGGGACCTGAGGTCACACCAGCATCGCGAAGTAGCTCCATGTACCCCAAAAAACTCGAGATGAGGCCCGATTCCCTGACTTGACTTGACTGAGCCATCCCGCCTTCCCATCAAAACGACAGTGGCTTGACTTCCTTTAGGGAACTCCAGAGGTTCCCCTAGAAAAAACGTGCCAAGCCTAGAGGAATACCAAGTTCATAGAGCAACTCGAGGAATGCTCCGTGGACCCCAAATTGCCTGGAGATGAGAGCTGATTGCCTGGCTTAGACTCAAGAAGTATGCCTACTTTCCACAAGCCCCTCAAGAGAAGCTTCTCTCAGCAGTAGGTGTGAGGGTGGGGACCCTGTGTTTGCTGCCTCAATTGGAATATACACTGAGAAGCCCTGACTCGAAAGGAGGCCGGGTTTCCTTGCAGTGGCTTGAATACAGGCTCCTCTTTCATCTCACAAGGTGAAGGGATGTCTGAATCCCCTGTGGAGTCCCTAGAGAAAGGCCTAGGTCCCGACTCCTTTCAACGAAATGCCTCACATGACTTTGACACCTCGAGCGGCACGCAGAGTTCACTGCATCAAAAGGTGACGATGCCTGACTCCTCTTGAACATTGACAGGAATCCCAATATCCTGTGGCTACTGGAAAGGGACCCTGGGTCTCCCGGCTCACCTCGAGAAGCGTCCCTTTGGCCCTGCCAAGCCTCGAAGAGATTCCTGAGGTGTCCCTCGTAACTCGACAGGAGTCCTGACGTCGCTGGACAAACACGAGTTTTGAAGGGCCATCCCCCGTAACTCGAGAATATAACCCAGGTCCCCACCGCAACTCGAGAAAAACCATGAGACTTCCCCCTCAAAGCGAGATGAGGCACGATTCCCCTGCAATGCATGCAGAGCAATCCCGTGATCCCCATGAAACATGTAAGGAGCCTCGACTTGCTTGATGGATCTCGAGACAATCCGCAAGAACACTGTCACAAGTACAGAGGGACCCTGAGGTCACACCAGCATCGCGAAGGAGCTCCATGTACCCCAAATCAACTCGAGATGAGGCCCGATTCCCCTGCCTTGACTCCAGAGCCATCCCCCGTTCCCATCAAACACGACAGTGGCTTGACTTCCTTTAGGCAACTCCAGAGGTTCCCCGAGAAAAACGTGCCAAGTCTAGAGGAAATACCAAGTTCATAGAGCACTAGAGGAATGCTCCGTGGACCCCAAATTGCCTGGAGATGAGAACTGATTGCCTGGCTTAGACTCAAGAAGGATGCCTACTTTCCACAAGCCCCTCAAGAGAAGGCTTCTCTCAGCAAAGTAGGTGTGAGGGTGGGACCCTGAGTTTGCTGCCTCAAGTGGAATATACACCGAGAAGCCCTGATTCGATGGAGGCTGGGTTTCCTTACAGTGAATTGAATACAGGCTCCTCTATCATCTCACAAGGAGAAGGGATGTCTGAATCCCCTGTGGAGTCCCTAAAGAAAGCCCTAGGTCCCCGACTCCTTTCGACGTAATGCCTCACATTCCTTTGACACCTCGAGCGTCACGCAGAGTTCACTGCTTCAAAAGGTGACGATGCCTGACTCCTCTTGAACATTGACAGGAATCCCCATATCCCTGAGCTAATGGAAAGGACCATGGGTCTCCCGCCTCACCTCGAGAAGCATCCCTTTGGCCCTGCCAAGCCTCGAAGATATTCCTGAGGTGTCCCTCGTAACTCGACAGGAGTCCTGACATCCCTGGATAAACAAGAGTTTTGAAGGGCCTTCCATGCCGTAACTCGAGAATATAACCCAGGTCCCTGCCTCAACTCGAGAAAAACCATGAGACTTCCCCCTCAAAGCGAAATGAGCCCCAATTCCCCTGCACTGCATGCAGAGCAATTCCGTGAGCCCCATGAAACATGTAAGGAGCCTCGACTTGCTTGATGGATCTCAAGACAGTCTGCAAGAAAACTGTCACAAGTAGAGTGGGACCCTGAGGTCACACCAGCATCGCGAAGTAGCTCCATGTACCCCAAATTAACTCGAGATGACGCGCGATTCCCCTGCCTTGACTGCACAGCCATCCCGCCTTCCACATCAAAAACGACAGTGGCTTGACTTCTTTAGGGAACACCAGAGGTTCCCCTAGAAAAACGTGCCAAGCCTAGAGGAATACCAAGTTCATAGAGCCACTCGCGGAATGCTCCGTGCACCCCAAATTGCCTGGAGATGAGGGCTGATTGCCTGGCTTAGACTCAAGAAGGATGCCTACTTTCCACAAGCCCCTCAAGAGAAGGCTTCTCTCAGCAGTAGGTGTGAGGGAGGGACCCTGTGTTTGCTGCCTCAATTGGAATATACACTGAGAAGCCCTGACTCGAAAGGAGGCCGGGTTTCCTTGCAGTGGCTTGAATACAGGCTCCTCTTTCATCTCACAAGGTGAAGGGATGACTGAATCCCCTGTGGAGTCCCTAGAGAAAGGCCTAGGTCCCCGACTCCTTTCAACGAAATGCCTCACATGACTTTGACACCTCGAGCGGCACGCAGAGTTCACTGCATCAAAAGCTGACGATGCCTGACTCCTCTTGAACATTGACAGGAATCCCAATATCACTGTCGCTACTGGAAAGGGACCCTGGGCCTCCCACCTCACTTCGAGAAGTGTCCCTTTGCCCCTGCCAAGCCTCAAAGAGAGTCCTGAGGTTTCCCTCGTAACTAAAGAGGAGTCCAGACGTCGCTGGACAAACACGAGTGTTGAAGGGCCATCCCCGCCGTAACTCGAGTATATAACACAGGTCCCAGCCGCAATTCGAGAAAAACCATGAGACTTCCCGCTCAAAGTGAGATGAGGCCCGATTCCCCTGCAATGCATGCAGAGCAATCCCGTGATCTCCATGAAACATATAAGGAGCCTCGACTTCCTTGATGGATCTCGAGACAATCCCCAAGAACACTTTCACAAGTAGAGAGGGACCCTGAAGTCACACAAGCATCACGAAGTAGTTCCATGTACACCAAATCAACTCGAGATGAGGCCCGATTCCCCTGCCTTGACTCCAGAGGCATCCCCAGTTCCCCAGCACACACGACCAGTGGCTTGACTTCCTTTAAAAACAACTCCAGAGGTTCCCCGAGAACAACTTGCCAAGCCTAGAGGAACACCAAGTTCAGGAGAGCAACTCGAGGACTGCTCCTTGGAACCCAAATTGCCTGGAGATGAGAGCGGATTGCCTGGATTGGACTCAAGACGTATGCCAACTTTCCACAAGCCCCTCAAGTGTAGGCTTCTCTCAGCAGTAGGTGTGAGGGACGGACCCTGAGTTTAATGCCTCAAGTGGAATATACGCCGAGAAGCCCTGACTCGAAAGGAGGCCGGGTTTCCTTGCAGTGGCTTGAATACAGGTTCCTCGTTCATTTCACAAGGTGAAGGTATGTCTGAATCCCCAGTGGAGTCCCTAGAAAAAGCCCTAGGTCACCGACTCCTTTCAACGGAATGCCTCACATGCATTTGACACCTCGAGCGGCACGCAGAGTTCACTGCTTCAAAAGGTGACGATGCCTGACTCCTCTTGAACATTGACAGGAATGCCAATATCCCTGAGGCTACTGGAAAGGGACACTTTGCCTCCCGCCTCACCTCGAGAAGCGTCCCTTTGGCCCTGCCTAGCCTCGAAGAGATTCCGGAGGTGTCCCTCGTAACTCGACAGGAGTCCTGATGTCGCTGGACAAACACGAGTCTTGAAGTGCCATCCCTGCCGTATCTCGAGAATATAACCCAGGTCTGCACCGCAACTCGAGAAAAACCATGAGACTTCCCCCTCAAAGCGAGATGAGGCACGATTCTCCTGCACTGCATGCAGAGCAATCCCGTGATCCCCATGTAACAGGTAAGGAGCCTCGACTTGCTTGATGGATCTTGAGACAATCCGCAAGAACACTGTCACAAGTACAGAGTGACCCTGAGGTCACACCAGCATCGCCAAGGAGCTCCATGTACCCCAAATCAACTCGAGATGAAGCCCGATTCCCCTGCCTTGAATGCAGAGCCATCCCGCGTTCCACATCAAACACGAAAGTGGCTTGACTTCCTTTAGGCAACTCCAGAGGTTCCCCGAGAAAAACGTGCCAAGCCTAGAGGAATACCAAGTTCATAGATCCTCTCGAGGAATGCTCCGTGGACCACAAATTGCCTGGAGATGAGAGCTGATTGCCTGGCTTAGACTCAAGAAAGATGCCTACTTTCCACAAGCCCCTCAAGAGAAGACTTCTCTCAGCAGTAGGTGTGAGGGAGGGACCCTGAGTTTGCTGCCTCAAGTGGAATATACACCGAGAAGCCCTGACTCGAAAGGAGGCTGGGTTTCCTTACAGTGACTTGAATACAGGCTCCTCTATCATCTCACAAGGTGAAGGGATGTCTGAGTCCCCTGTGGAGTCCATAGAAAAAGGCCTAGTTCCCCGACTCCTTTCGATGGAATGCCTCACATGCCTTTGACAACTCGAGCGGAATGCAGAGTTCACTACTTCAAAAGGTGACGATGCCTGACTCCTCTTGAACATTGACAGGAATCCCCATATCTCTGGGCTACTGGAAAGGGACCCTGGGTCTCCCGCCTCACCTTGAGAAGTGTCCCTTTGGCCCTGCCAAGCCTCGAAGAGATTTCTGAGGTATCCGTCGTAACTCGACAGGAGTCCTGACGTCGCTGGACAAACACGAGTTTTGAAGGGCCATCCCCATCGTAACTCGAGAATATACCGCAAGTCCCCACCGCAACTCGAGAAAAACCATGAGACTTCCCCCTCAAAGCGAGATGAGGCACGATTCCCCTGCACTGCATGCAGAGCAATCCCGTGATCCCCATGAAACATGAAAGGAGACTCGACTTGCTTGATGGATCTTGAGACAATCCGCAAGAACACTGTCACAAGCAGTGAGGGACCCTGAGGTCACAGCAGCATCACGAAGGAGCTCCATGTACCCCAAAACAACTCGAGATGAGGCCCGATTCCCTTGACTTGACTCCTGAGCCATACCCCGATCCCCAGCAAACACGACCAGTGGCTTGACTTTCTTTAGGCAACTCTAGAGGTTCCCCGAGAACAACCTGCCAAGCCTAGAGGAATACCAAGTTCAGCAGAGCAACTCGAGGAATGCTCCGTGGACCACAAATTGCCTGGAGATGAGAGCTGATTGCCTGGCTTAGACTCAAGACGTATGCCAACATTCCACAAGCCCCACAAGGGGAGGCTTCTCTCATCAGTAGGTGTGAGGGTGGAACCCTGAGATTTGCTGCCTCAAGTGGAATATACACCGAGAAGCCCTGATTCGAAAGGAGGCTGGGTTTCCTTACAGTGAATTGAATACAGGCTCCTCTATCATCTCACAAGGAGAAGGGATGTCTGAATCCCCTGTGGAGTCCCTAAAGAAAGCCCTAGGTCCCCGACTCCTTTCGACGTAATGCCTCACATGCCTTTGACACCTCGAGCGTCACGCAGAGTTCACTGCTTCAAAAGGTGACGATGCCTGACTCCTCTTGAACATTGACAGGAATCCCATATCCCTGAGCTAATGGAAAAGGACAATGGGTCTCCTGCCTCACCTCGAGAAGCATCCCTTTGGCCCTGCCAAGCCTCGAAGATATTCCTGAGGTGTCCCTCGTAACTCGACAGGAGTCCTGACATCCCTGGATAAACAAGAGTTTTGAAGGGCCTTCCATGCCGTAACTCGAGAATATAACCCAGGTCCCTGCCTCAACTCGAGAAAAACCATGAGACTTCCCCCTCAAAGCGAAATGAGCCCCAATTCCCCTGCACTGCATGCAGAGCAATTCCGTGAGCCCCATGAAACATGTAAGGAGCCTCGACTTGCTTGATGGATCTCAAGACAGTCCGCAAGAAAACTGTCACAAGTAAGAGAGGGACCCTGAGGTCACACCAGCATCGCGAAGTAGCTCCATGTACCCCAAATAAACTCGAGATGACGCGCGATTCCCCTGCCTTGACTGCACAGCCATCCCGCCTTCCACATCAAAACCGACAGTGGCTTGACTTCCTTTAGGAAACACCAGAGGTTCCCCTAGAAAAACGTGCCAAGCCTAGAGGAATACCAAGTTCATAGAGCCACTTGAGGAATGCTCCGTGGACCCCAAATTGCCTGGAGATGAGGGCTGATTGCCTGGCTTAGACTCAAGAAGGATGCCTACTTTCCACAAGCCCCTCAAGAGAAGGCTTCTCTCAGCAGTAGGTGTGAGGGAGGGACCCTGTGTTTGCTGCCTCAATTGGAATATACACTGAGAAGCCCTGACTCGAAAGGAGGCCGGGTTTCCTTGCAGTGGATTGAATACAGGCTCCTCTTTCATCTCACAAGGTGAAGGGATGACTGAATCCCATGTGAGTCCCTAGAGAAAGGCCTAGGTCCCCGACTCCTTTCAACGAAATGCCTCACATGACTTTGACACTTCGAGCGGCACGCAGAGTTCACTGCATCAAAAGCTGACGATGCCTGACTCCTCTTGAACATTGACTGGAATCCCAATATCCCTGTGCCTATTGGAAAGGGACCCTGGGTCTCCCGCCTCACGTCGAGAAGCGTCCCTTTGGCCCTGCCAAGCCTCGAAAAGATTCCGGAGGTGTCCCTCGTAACTCGACAGGAGTCCTGATGTCGCTGGACAAACACGAGTCTTGAAGTGCCATCCCCGCCGTATCTCGAGAATATAACCCAGGTCTGCACCGCAACTCGAGAAAAACCATGAGACGTCCCCCTCAAAGCGAGATGACGCACGATTCTCCTGCACTGCATGCATAGCAATCCCGTGATTCCCATGAAACATGTAAGTAGCCTCGACTTGCTTGATGGATCTTGAGACAATCCGCAAGAACACTGTAACAAGTACAGAGTGACCCTGAGGTCACACCAGCATCGCCAAGGAGCTCCATGTAACCCAAATCAACTTGAGATGAAGCCCGATTCCCCTGCCTTGAATGCAGAGCCATCCCGTGTTCCACATCAAACACGAAAGTGGCCTGACTTACTTTAGGCAACTCCAGAGGTTCCCCGAGAAAAACGTGCCTAGCCTAGAGGAATACCAAGTTCATAGATCCTCTCGAGGAATGCTCCGTGGACCACAAATTGCCTGGAGATGAGAGCTGATTGCCTGGCTTAGACTCAAGAAAGATGCCTACTTTCCACAAGCCCCTCAAGAGAAGGCTTCTCTCAGCAGTAGGTGTGAGGGCGTGACCCTGTGTTTGCTGCCTCAATTGGAATATACACTGAGAAGCCCTAACTCGAAAGGAGGCTGGGTTTCCCTGCAGTGGCTTGAATACAGTCTCCTCTTTCATCTAACAAAGTGAAGGGATGTCTGAATCCCCTGTGGAGTCCCTAGAGAAAGGCCTAGGTCCCCGACTCCTTTCAACGAAATGCCTCACATGAATTTGACACCTCGAGCGGCACGCAGATTTCACTGCATCAAAAGCTGATGATGCCTGACTACTCTTGAACATTGACAGGAATCCGAATATCCCTGTGGCTACTGGAAAGGGACCCTGGATCTCCCGCCTGACCTCGTGAAGCGTCCCTTTGGCCCTACCAAACCTAGAAGAGATTCATGAGGTGTCCCTCATAACTAGACAGGAGTCCTGACGTCGCTGGACAAACACGAGTGTTGAAGGCCATCCCCACCGTAACTCGAGAATATAAACCAGGTCCCCTCCGCAACTCGAGAAAAACCATGAGACTTCCCCCTCAAAGCGAAATGATGCCCGATTCCCATTCATTACATGCAGAGCAATCCCTTGATCCCCATGAAACATGTAAGAAGCCTCGACTTGCTTGATGTATCTCAAGACAATCCCCAAGAACACTGTCACAGTAGAGAGGGACGCTGAGGTCACACAAGCATCACGAAGGGGCTCCATGTACCCCAAAACAACTCGAGGTGAGGCCCAAATCCCTTGACTTGACTCCTGAGCCATACCCCGATTCCCAGTAAACACACGATCAGTGGCTTGACTTTCTTTTAGGCAACTCTAGAGGTTCCCCGAGAACAACCTGCCAAGCCTAGAGGAATACCACGTTTAGCAGAGCAACTCGAGGAATGCTCCATGGAGCGCAAATTGTCTGGAGTTGAGAGCTGATTGCCTGGCTTAGACTCAAGACGTATGCCAGCATACCACAAGCTCCACAAGGGGAGGCTTCTCTCATCAGTAGGTGTGAGGGTGGAACCCTGAGTTTTATGCCTCAAGTGGAATATACACCGAGAAGCCCTGACTCGAAAGGAGGCCGGGTTTCCTTGCAGTGGATTGAATACAGGCTCATCTTTCATCTCACAAGGTGAAGGGATGTCTGAATCCCCAGTGGAGTCCCTAGAGAAAGGCCTAAGTCCCCGACTCCTTTCGATGGAATGCCTCACATGATTTTGACACCTCGAGGGGCATGCAGAGTTCACTGCTTCAAAAAGGTGACGATGCCTGACTCCTCTTGAACATTGAGAGTAATCCCAATATCCCTGTGACTACTGGAAAGGGACACTGGGTCTCCAGGCTCACATCGAGAAGCATCCCTTTGACCCTGCCAAGCCTCGAAGAGATTCCTGAGGTGTCCGTCATAACTCGACAGGAGTCATGACTTCGCTGGAGAAACACGAGTTTTGAAGGGCCATCCCCGCCGTAATTCGAGGATATACCCCAGGTCCCCACCGCAACTCGAGTAAAATCATCAGGCTTCCCTCTCAAAGCGAGATGAGGCACGATTCCCCTGCAATGCCTGCAGAGCAATCCCGTGATCCCCATGAAACCTGTAAGGAGCCTCGACTTGCTTGATGGATGTCCAGACAGTTCGCAAGAACACTGTCACTAGTAGAGAGGGAGCCTGGGGTCACACCAGCATCGCGAAGGAGCTCCACGTACTCCAAATCAACTCAAGATGAGGCCCAATTCCCCGGCCTTGACTCCAGAGCCATCCCGGGATCCTCATCAAACACGACCAGCGGTTTGACTTCCTTTAGGCAACCCCAAAGTTTCCCAGAGAAAAAACGTGCCAAGCCTAGAGGAATACCAAGTTCAGCACAGCAACTCGAGGAATGCTCTGTCGACCCCAAATTGACTGTAGATGAGAGCTGATTGCCTGCTTTGATTCAAGACGTATGGCCACTTTCCATACGACCCTCAAGGAAAGGCTGCTCTCAGCAGTAGGTGTGTGGGAGGGATCCTGAGTATGCTGCCTGAAGTGGAATATACACCGAGAAGCCCTGACTCGAATGGAGGCAGGGTTTCCTTTCAGAGGCTTGAATACAGGCTCGTCTTTCATCTCACAAAGTGAAGGGATGTCTGAATCCCCGGTGGAGTCCCTAGAGAAAGCCCTAGGTCCCCGACTCCTTTCGACGGAATGACTCACATGCCTTTGACACCTCGAGCGGCCCCCACAGTTCTATGCTTCTAAAGGTGATGACGACTCACTCCTCTTGAACATTGACAGGAATCCCAATATAACTGTCGCTACTGGAAGGGACCCTGGGCCTCCCACCTCACTTCGAGAAGTGTCCCTTTGCCCCTGCCAAGCCTCAAAGAGAGTCCTGAGGTTTCCCTCGTAACTAAAGAAGAGTCCAGACGTCGCTGGACAAACACGAGTGTTGAAGGGCCATCCCCGCCGTAACTCCAGTATATAACACAGGTCCCAGCCGCAATTCGAGAAAAACCATGAGACTTCCCGCTCAAAGCGAGATGAGGCCCGATTCCCCGGCAATGCATGCAGAGCAATCCCGTGATCTCCATGAAACATATAAGGAGCCTCGACTTCCTTGATGGATCTCGAGACAATCACCAAGAACACTTTGACAAGTAGAGAGGGACCCTGAAGTCACACAAGCATCATGAAGTAGTTCCATGTAAACCAAATCAACTCGAGATGAGGCCTGATTCCCCTGCCTTGACTCCAGAGGCATCCCCAGTTCCCCAGCACACATGACCAGTGGCTTGTCTTCCTTTAAACAACTCCAGAGGTTCACCGAGAAGAACTTGCCAAGCCTAGAGGAACACCAAGTTCAGGAGAGCAACTCGAGGAATGCTCCATGGACCACAAATTGCCTGGAGATGAGAGCTGATTGCCTGGCTTAGACTCAAGAAAGATGCCTACTTTCCACAAGCCCCTCAAGAGAAGACTTCTCTCAGCAGTAGGTGTGAGGGAGGGACCCTGAGTTTGCTGCCTCAAGTGGAATATACACCGAGAAGCCCTGACTCGAAAGGAGGTTGGGTTTCCTTACAGTGACTTGAATACAGGCTCCTCTATCATCTCACAAGGTGAAGGGATGTCTGAGTCCCCTGTGGAGTCCATAGAAAAAGGCCTAGTTCCCCGACTTCTTTCAATGGGATGCCTCACATGCCTTTGACAACTCGAGCGGAACGCTGAGTTCACTACTTCAAAAGGTGACGATGCCTGACTCCTCTTGAACATTGACAGGAATCCCCATATTTCTGGGCTACTGGAAAGGGACCCTGGGTCTCCCGCCTCACCTTGAGAAGAGTCCCTTTGGCCCTGCCAAGCCTCAAAGAGATTTCCGAGTTATCCCCGTCGTAAACTCGACAGGAGTCCTGACGTCGCTGGACAAACACGAGTTTTGAAGGGCCATCCCCATCGTAACTAGAGAATATACACCAAGTCCCCACCGCAACTCGAGAAAAACCATGAGACTTCCCCCTCAAAGCGAGATGAGGCACGATTCCCCTGCACTGCATGCAGAGCAATCCCGTGATCCCCATGAAACATGAAAGGAGACTCGACTTGCTTGATGGATCTTGAGACAATCCGCAAGAACACTGTCACAAGCAGAGAGGGACCCTGAGGTCACACCAGCATCATGAAGGAGCTTCATGTACCCCAAATCAAACTCGAGATGAGGCCCGATTCCCCTGACTTGACTCCTGAGCCATCCCCGATCCTCCACAAACACGACCAGTGGCTTTACTTCCTTTAGGCAACTCCAGGGGTTCCCCGAGAACAACCTGCCAAGCCTAGAGGAATACCAAGTTCAGCAGAGCAACTCGAGGAATGCTCCGTGGACCCAAATTGCCTGGAGTGAGAGCTGATTGCCTGGCTTAGACTCAAGACGTATGCCAACTTTCCACAAGCCCCACAAGGGGAGGCTTCTCTCAGCAGTAGGTGTGAGGGTGGGACCCTGAGATTGCTGCCTCAAGTGGAATATACACCGAGAAGCCCTGACTCGAAAGGAGGCCGGGTTTCCTTACAGTGGCTTGAATACAGGCTCCTCTTTCATCTCACAAGGTGAAGGGATGTCTGAATCCCCTGTGGAGTCCCTAAGAGAAAGCCCTAGGTCCCCGACTCCTTTCGACGGAATGCCTCACATGCCTTTGACACCTCGAGCGGCACGCAGAGTTCACTGCTTCAAAAGGTGATGATGCCTGACTCCTCTTGAACATTGACAGGAATCCCAATATCCCTGTGCTACTGGAAAGGGACAATGGGTCTCCCGCCTCACCTCGAGAAGCATCCCTTTGGCCCTGCCAAGCCTCGAAGAGATTCCTGAGGTGTCCCTCGTAACTCGACAGGAGTCCTGACATCGCTGGATAAACACGAGTTTTGAAGGGCCATCCATGCCGTAACTCGAGAATATAACCCAGGTCCCTGCCTCAACTCGAGAAAAACCATGAGACTTCCCCCTCAAAGCGAAATGAGCCCGATTCCCCTGCACTGCATGCAGAGCAATTCCGTGAGCCCCATGAAACATGTAAGGAGCCTCGACTTGCTTGATGGATCTCAGACAGTCCGCAAGAAAACTGTCACAAGTAGAGAGGGACCCTGAGGTCACACCAGCATCGCGAAGTAGCTCCATGTACCCCAAATCAACTCGAGATGAGGCCGATTCCCCTGCCTTGACTCCAGAGCCATCCCGCCTTCCACATCAAAAACGACCTGTGGCTTGACTTCCTTTAGGCAACTCCAGAGGTTCCCCGAGAAAAACGTGCCAAGCCTAGAGGAATACCAAGTTCATAGAGCAACTCGAGGAATGCTCCGTGGACCCCAAATTGCCTGGAGATGAGAGCTGATTACCTGGCTTAGACTCAAGAAGGATGCCTACTTTCCACAAGCCCCTCAAGAGAAGGCTTCTCTCAGCAGTAGGTGTGAGGGAGGGACCCTGAGTTTTGCTGCCTCAATTGGAATATACACCGAGAAGCCCTGACTCGAAAGGAGGCCGGGTTTCCTTGCAGTGGCTTTGAATACAGGCTCCTCTTTCATCTCACAAGGTGAAGGGATGTCTGAATCCCCTGTGGAGTCCCTAGAGAAAGGCCTAGGTCCCCGACTCCTTTCGACGAAATGCCTCACATGACCTTTGACACCTCGAGAGGCACGCAGAGTTCACTGCTTCAAAAGGTGACGATGCCTGACTCCTCTTGAACATTGACAGGAATCCCAATATCCCTGTGGCTACTGGAAAGGGACCCTGGGTCTCCCGCCTCACCTCGAGAAGCGTCCCTTTGGCCCTGCCAAGCCTCGAAGAGATTCCTGAGGTGTCCCTCGTAACTCGACAGGAGTCCTGACTTCGCTGGACAAACACGAGTTTTGAAGGCCATCCCCGCCGTATCTCGAGAATATAACCCAGGTCCCCACCGCAACTCGAGAAAAACCATGAGACTTCCCCCTCAAAGCGAGATGAGGCCCGATTCCCCTGCACTGCATGCAGAGCAATCCCGTGATTCCCCCTGAAACATGTAAGGAGCCTCGACTTGCTTGATGGATCTTGAGACAGTCCGCAAGAAACACTGTCACAAAGTAGAGAGGGACCCTGAGGTCACACCAGCATCGCCAAGGAGCTCCATGTACCCCAAATCAACTCGAGATGAGGCCCGCTTTCCCCTGCCTTGACTCCAGAGCCATCCCCCGTTCCCCATCAAACACGACCTGTGGCTTGACTTCCTTTAGGCAACTCCAGAGGTTCCCCGAGAAAACGTGCCAAGCCTAGAGGAATACCAAGTTCAGCAGAGAACAACTCGAGGAATGCTCCGTGGACCCCAAATTGCCTGGAGATGAGAGCTGATTGCCTGGCTTAGACTCAAGAAAGTATGCCACTTTCCACAAGCCCCTCAAGAGGAAGGCTTCTCTCAGCAGTAGGTGTGAGGGAGGGACCCTGAGATTGCTGCCTCAATGTGGAATATACACCGAGAAGCCCTGACTCGAAAGGAGGCCGGGTTTCCTTGCAGTGGCTTGAATACAGTCTCCTCTTTCATCTCACAAGGTGAAGGATGTCTGAATCCCCTGTGGAGTCCCTAGAGAAAGCCCTAGGTCCCCGACTCCTTTCGACGGAATGCCTCACATGCCTTTGACACCTCGAGCGGCACGCAGAGTTCACTGCTTCAAAAGGTGACGATGCCTGACTCCTCTTGAACATTGACAGGAATCCCAATATCCCTGTGGCTACTGGAAAGGGACCCTGGGTCTCCCGCCTCACCTCGAGAAGCGTCCCTTTTGCCCTGCCAAGCCTCGAAGAGATTCCTGAGGTGTCCCTCGTAACTCGACAGGAGTCCTGACGTCGCTGGACAAACACGAGTGTTGAAGGGCCATCCCCCCCGCCGTAACTCGAGAATATACCCCAGGTCCCCGCCGCAACTCGAGAAAAACCATGAGACTTCCCCCTCAAAGCGAGATGAGGCCCGATTCCCCTGCACTGCATGCAGAGCAATCCCGTGATCCCCATGAAACATGTAAGGAGCCTCGACTTGCTTGATGGATCTCGAGACAGTCCGCAAAAACACTGTCACAAGTAGAGAGGGACCCTGAGGTCACACCAGCATCGCGAAGGAGCTCCATGTACCCCAAATCAACTCGAGATGAGGCCCGCTTCCCCTGCCTTGACTCCAGAGCCATCCCCCGTTCCCACATCAAACACGACCAGTGGCTTGACTTCCTTTAGGCAACTCCAGAGGTTCCCCGAGAACAACGTGCCAAGCCTAGAGGAATACCAAGTTCAGCAGAGCAACTCGAGGAATGCTCCGTGGACCAAATTGCCTGGAGATGAGAGCTGATTGCCTGGCTTAGACTCAAGACGTATGCCAACCTTTCCACAAGCCCCTCAAGAGGAGGCTTCTCTCAGCAGTAGGTGTGAGGGAGGGACCCTGAGTTTGCTGCCTCAAGTGGAATATACACCGAGAAGCCCTGACTCGAAAGGAGGCCGGGTTTCCTTGCAGTGGCTTGAATACAGGCTAGTCTTTCATCTCACAAGGTGAAGGGATGTCTGAATCCCCTGTGGAGTCCCTAGAGAAAGCCCTAGTCCCCGACTCCTTTCGACGGAATGCCTCACATGCCTTTGACACCTCGAGGGCACGCAGAGTTCACTGCTTCAAAAGGTGACGATGCCTGACTCCTCTTGAACATTGACAGGAATCCCCATATCCCTGTGGCTACTGGAAAGGGACCCTGGGTCTCCCGACCTCACCTCGAGAAGCGTCCCTTTGGCCCTGCCAAGCCTCGAAGAGATTCCTGAGGTGTCCCTCGTAACTCGACAGGAGTCCTGACTTCGCTGGAACAAAACACGAGTGTTTGAAGGGCCATCCCCGCCGTAATCGAGAATATACCCAGGTCCCCACCGCAACTCGAGAAAAACCATGAGACTTCCCCCTCAAAGCGAGATGAGGCACGATTCCCCTGCACTGCATGCAGAGCAATCCCGTGAGCCCCATGAAACATGTAAGGAGCCTCGACTTGCTTGATGGATGTCGAGACAGTCCGCAAAAACACTGTCACAAGTAGAGAGGGACCCTGAGGTCACACCAGCATCGCGAAGGAGCTCCATGTACCCCAAATCAACTCGAGATGAGGCCCGATTCCCCTGCCTTGACTCCAGAGCCATCCCCCGTCCCCATCAAACACGACCAGAGGCTTGACTTCCTTTAGGCAACTCCAGAGGTTTCCCGAGAAACAACGTGCCAAGCCTAGAGGAATACCAAGTTCAGCAGAGCAACTCGAGGAATGCTCTGTGTACCCCAAATTGCCTGGAGATGAGAGCTGATTGCCTGGTTAGACTCAAGACGTATGCCACCTTTCCACAAGCCCTCAAGGGGAGGCTTCTCTCAGCAGTAGGTGTG